>PVHP010000186.1:36732-185435 GCA_004024765.1 Zapus hudsonius
CTGCAGACATTGAACCCGCCGCTGCCGCAGTCACCTCCGTGCCGTTGATATGGAGCAGGCTCACGCCCAGGTGTTAGCCGGCCAGCAGCACACCTGGCCCCGGGGCAGCAGCCTGGGCCCACCTCCTGGAATCGGCCCTGGGAAAACTCCAGCTGGACCCGGACCAGCTCCTTTTTCTTTTTTTATTAAAACAACAGAGAACAATCAGAATAAGAGACCCTGCCTCAAACAATGTGCAAGGTGAGGACCAATCTCAGAAAGTTGTTCTCTGATCTCCACATGTCAGTATGACATGTACACATACACCAAAAATTAAATTAAAAAAATACTTGGAACATGTGCTGAATTCTCTACATTCAATTACAGTTTTAATGGGACAATAGTTAAATTGAATGGTTTTAGCAAATCTTGGCTGCAGTGTCATCTGAGTAAGAGGGGGGAAAGAGAGCTGGCTCTGCCCTCAAGGCCATCAGCTCCACTGCAGCTTATACTGGACAAGGTGGGCGGTGGTGCTACTTTCTATGCATGCCCATGGAAGTACAACTCTGACAGGCTCAGCACAAAGCCAAGTTCACAACTGCCACTGTCTTCTTCTCTGATCACCAAAGGATTGGGAGGAGATGTGGACTCCCATGAAGAGTTCTGCCTACAACAGAGTTTAGGCAGGACAGCCTCACACTGAGAAGCTCCTTTGACTTTCATATTTGCCCATCTGGACTACAGAGAGTTTCACACGCATTTGAATACAGATAGCATTTTGACATATTGATGCCTATCTATTACTACCAAAGCAAGATATTGTCCTCAAAATTACATCTGATTAAAAATCCTCTGCACATTGAGAGAGAACAACTAATAAGGCAGCACTGTAGATCTGACATGTAGTGTCCAGCTGCCTGGGCCCAAGTCCCAGCTCTGCCACTTGGGACAAGCTACTAGCCTTCAACTCTCATCTCTAGATGAGAGCCATGACAGCATCTCTCCAGAAGGGGGGGGGGGGTGGATGTGAAGACTAAATGAGGTAATGCACACCAGGAACTACCCACATTCCCTAGATCTCACACACACAGACACATACATGTAACAGGTATAAGCCCGAAACCAAGCAGCAGGGTCCTTTTACTAATGTGTTCTCTTGACAGCTCACATCACCAAAGCATGTGGGACAGGATGTTTAAATGAGAAGAGCCTGGTACAGCTGTGGCGAGGACTGGGGTCCATCCTGCCTCTCCATGCACACTGCCAGAGGGCAAGTCACCTGGCCCCCTGGATTTGGTTTCCTCTTTGGATTAGGTATCTCTAGAGGATCTTCTAGCTCTAGCCAACTCACCACACATTTCCTAATAGTTTCCTATGTGCCCGAAGCAGCCACTGGTCAGCTCTGAAGATTCTCACGAATAGTACATACGGTAACTATTGTAGAAATAGTTATGTTACTCATAACATCCCTTTCCTTAACTTTGGGAATAATTGGAATCTACTATACTTAACAGATATTAGTAAAATATACTAGTATTTCTAATGGCAGTATAATGCCATTTCTAATATATTAAAATCTTTCAGTAAGTCAAATAGCATACTTCTGATCCAGGAGAGTCCATCACTAGAGATTCCTGAAGAAATTTGTAGCTGGAAAGAAGTAGCATAACCAAGTCTGAGGATGAGCACTTTAACAAGAATCCCAGGAAACAGAAGTTTTCAAGAAAACTGACAGGAGGCACTCTAGCCTCCAGAGTTCTTAAATGGGCATTTATAGGGCACAGGCAATGGAAGCACACACCTAACGTGTTGTGCTGGTGTGGATGCAAAATGTCCCCCACAGCCTTAAGCATTTGTGATTAAGCCTCATATTTGATCCCCAGCTGGTAAAGCCTTGCTGGAGGAGGTGTGTTACTAGATGAGGACCTTGGTGTTTATTAGTTCAGCTCCATTGGATGTTAGCTAGCTAGCTCATTCTTGTTGCTACCTCCCAGCTGATGTGACAAAACATGATGCCTGACCTCTGTGCAACTATGCTTTCCCTGCCATGTGAAGCTTCCCCATGCTGCTTCTGGTTGGGTGATTTGTTCCAGCAATAAGAAGGTAGTTGCTACATATGTCTTTCACTGGAAGATCTCAGAATAGGGCAGATAAATACCATTATTTATTTAAATGCCAACAGCTTTAGAAATAGAAACTAAGAGTCCTTCTGCAACTGCAGGTGCCCATGCTTACACACACACTCTGCTCAGGTTCTGTCATGGCGCATCTGTCCCTCCATCAGTCACTGTCAATATCTCCAAGACACCTGCTGCAAAAAGGCTGTAACCTGATCTCTGACCTGTACAGGGAGTGCATGTATATGTATATACATAGGTTCCTCCAGTGGGCAGAACAGACTGTTCCAGGGTTAGGAAAACAGCTCATGATGACAGAGCAGTCACTCTCTTGTTCCGGTCCCTTAGCTGTTCTGACAAAGACTATAGTGAATCACACTGTGAGTCAACCAGGCAACGGTGGTCAAGTCAAGTGCTTGAAATTGTGTTAACATGGATGATTACATGTAAGATGAGAGAAAATCATGCCATTTGGTGAAAACAGGAGCAGTGACAATATGACTAATAATGAAAGGATGACAAATAGGGGCAATGTGTAGAATGCAGCCAGCAATGCTTTGGAAAACAATAGGTGCAAAGCCTTTCCTCCCAACAGGGGGAGAGAGGTGGCCTGCAAAGAGGACAGTGAAGGACACAGTTACTCCCAAAAGCATGCACTGAGAACAGGTCAGTTATTCTTGCTTGATGAAAATAATGAGACAGTGACAGTAGGAAATGCCGAGGTTAAATATTAGGAGAACCTTTACAACCAGAAGAGTGGAGAGGCTGCAGGGAGAGGCTGGGAGATGCTACCTGACACCCAACTAAATACACAGTTACTCCTGCCAGAGTTCAGGGAAAGAGGGACATGCCCTTAGAAAGGCCACTTTTCATATAAAATGAGGTTAAACTCTGTCTTTAACTCTCCAGCATAGGGGAAGTTTTGACCACTGGGCCAAATTTGTCATTTAAACCCATCACATGCTTATTAAGATGGCCCACACATGCTGTGCAGGGTCAAACCCACACAATGGAGATCTCTTTCAGAGAAAAGGACTGAAGCTATCTGGGTGGTGGCTCTGGGTAATGTGCATCCCAACCTGAACAGTGTTTATCCCCCTACCGTGCCCGGAATGCTCAGATAGTTTTCAGCATTAATTCAAAGGTTTCTTTCTTTGTGGAGTTCAAAACAGGCAGATTACTTGCTATAAAACAATGTAACACATTTCCTCTTGATTAGCATGACTCAGAAACTTTTCATCATTTCCATGAAGGTTCTCAGGGCCTCCAGACAGCTCTGGGAAATAGGGCCTTTTCCAGATCTCCATTGTAAATAACGATCGACCACTGGCCTAATAAAGGCAGCGACAGAACTTTGGCTTTTATTAACTAGCTACGGATGGAGCTGGGGATATCTGCAATCTCTTCACACCTGAGATAGCACAGCTGGTTGGTGTCCACTGGGGCCCATGCACCATAGCTAAGGAGACTTCTGCTCCCTTTCTCTGAAAGATGACAACGTGGCTGTGCCACTTCTAGTACTGTACTTTGGTGAATCACATTTGAAAATACATTCTGAGAGTTGACAAATTTAAGGATTATAATAATAGTCCCTAAAGGACCCATACTAGCCTGGAGCTGGAAGGCAGCTGAGACAGGTAGCCCAAACTCTTCATTCCATGGAGAGACTGGCTTCATTGTGCACTTGGCTGCATCTGAACAATGAGGACAGTGTTTCCACAGAGGAGTGTAACTGAGCAGTGAAAACCCACCCTGAATGTGGGTGCTATCATCCCATGGGATGGGGTCTTGGGCTGAATAAAAAGGAGAAAGCAGGCTGAGCATCAGCATTCAACTTTCTTTGCTTCCCAAGGAGAAAATGTGACCAGCTGCCTCATGCCACACCTTCTCCAACATGAAGGAGTATATACCCTTAAACCATGAGCCAAAACAAGCCCTTCCTTCTTAAGTTGTCTTTTGTTGGGTATTTGTTCACAGAAATGAAAAAAAAAAATAGCTAATACAAACTGGTTAAAGACAATGCAGGATTAGAACTCAGACCTTCCTAAATATTGTTTTTCTTTCCATATGCCAGCCCAAGATCTAGACCTTTGAAATGTGACTATCGAAAAACATTACAAACCAAACTTCTTTTTTTTTTTGGTTTTTCGAGGTAGGGTCTCGCTTTAGTCCAGGCTGACCTGGAATTCACTATGTAGTCTCAGGGTGGCCTTGAACTCACGGCAATCCTCCTACCTCTGCCTCCCAAGTGCTGGGATTAAAGGCGTGAGCCACCACGCCCGGCTCCAAAACTTCTTTTAAAAGGCAGATTTAAGAGTCTCTTACAGCTGCATGTAAGATTTTCCATTGTAATTTAAAAAATTGTAGTATAACATTCATACTTTGCTTTTCCAACAATAAATTCTGGTCATAGTTTAAATGTCATTGAAATTATACCACAAAATTTTAAAAATCTTAATCTATTTTCAAACACATACTCTGAAGAAATAACAAGTCTGTGTTTTAAGTATATGCTTGCACACATGCAGATCAATAGAGCTAGTGGGGCTAGCCCATGCCAAATTAATATCTGTCTTATTTTTTTTTTCAAACTTTGGAATGCAATAGTAATCCTGCTAAATGGCTTTTTACAAAGAGTCTCAGCATTCTTTCCTCCAGTGGAGAGGAAGGGTTGGACGAAGTCCATGGCCAGAGGGCTTCATGGGCTCTGGATATCCAGTAACAGGCTAATCATTTCCATTCTGCAGAAGTGGAGGACATTTCGGCATTGATTCAAACACACTTGATTCATCTATTTTGGTTTGCAAGAAAGTTTCCAATCCAAAAATAAAACTTCAAAAAGCAGAACATATTTCTAGAACCTGGGCCACAGTGACCAGTAAAATACTGAAGAATAGTGTTCTACTAAACCATTTCCAAGCCATACATCATTTTCTGTTTGGGTCCTACCCTACTGTTTCAAAGTTCATTTTTACAGTGTTCAGGGATAATAGCAACCGTATCATTCACAGGAGCCGTGGCCAGTCAATTTCTACAGAGAGTAAATGGAATTTTTCCAAATAGATTAAGTTTTAGTATAGAGAACAAAGACCCCCTGAGGTTAGTATTTCTGAAACAAAATGGCCAGAAATTAAGTTCACATAATTTCAAGGGATATTTTTCAAGTGTGACTGGCTCAGAATGGAGAGGCCCACTATCTTAAACATGAAATAGTTTAGAGCCCCAGAAGCAGCGGCAGAAAAAGAAGATGGGAACAATCAAGATTCCTGCATGATGGCATAGGTATTTATGACCAGGCTGGCTGTCAGAAGCAAGACTCAATCCCACACCTCCCTTTGGCTATTCACTCTGCTGGATATTGGCTGCTCAGTCTCCTCATTAGAAAAGGACTCAGGTACACCACCTTGCTCTCTGGATGGCTACATCTAGTTCTTACTCTTTCTGATGAATGTCATTGTAAAACTCGGCGTTCCATTAATCACTAATGAGAAAACAATTAAATTTTTTTTTGTTTTGTTTTTCGAGGTAGGGTCTGGCTCTAGTCCAGGCTGATCTGGAATTCACTATGTAGTCTCAGGGTGGCCTTGAACTCACTGCAATCCTCCTACCTCTGCCTCCCGAGTGCTGGGATTAAAGAAGTGCGCCACCACGCCCGGCACAATTAAATTTTTTGTTGATGTTGTGAACATACCTCGAGCCCTTGTGCTTTATATTTATAGTTGCTCTCCATCTTCTCTTGTTACATAAGCACTGGTTCCTCCCTGCTGTTAGTATGTGCGCTGCATGTTTCCAAATGTGTTACCCTGACAACCCAGAGAAAATGGGTTTTTGGAGAGGGTCTTTGACAGTCTGATAAACTGACAACAGCAATTTTGTGCATGCCTGCTATCATACTTTAGTTTTGGACTGTGTTCCATTTTTTATGGGGGCCACAAACTGGGTAGTGGAATGAATGAATGTACCCTTTATAAGATATGGATTACCCACCTAATCTCACTACTTCTGATCTGGAGTGAGGATATCAGAAAAGTGGCATGGATGGTGCCATGATCTTCCACCACCACCCTCAGCTTCAGTTTTCTTATGTAAGAAATGAAAGCTCTAACTTGTCCATGAATTACTTGGGGGGGGTCATTGTACACTAACATACTGGTTTATCCACACAGCTGGGTGGACAGATTCTTGGGACAGCAGTGAGCTGATGGGCATAGCCACCAGGGAGACAGTTGCAGTGAACAGCTCATTTATTAGGTTGGGGAGGGTGTTTTTATTTAGGAGGGAAAAGGGGGCATAAGTGGCAAGGAGAATAGCAGGGGCAGGATGGTCTGTGGATGTCTCATGAAAGGATTGGCAGGGCCAAACCTATGTCTGGTTTGCATAGATAAGTTGGGGGGGGGGGACTTTCTCAGCCCCAGGTGGCGGGAGTTACGTTTTAAGCATGTAACAGATGGTGGTGGCTGTAGAGAAGCTGTGACCTTCAAACTTTCTCATCGCCTGGGCTTGTTACTACCTTATAGCTGAATTATGTGAACTCCAGTAAACTCAGGCCTTGAATTGCCTGGACTTATCAGGATTTGCTGGGGCCCACCAGGTGGCTCGAGATTTGGGGAGGGAAGGAGACAGCCAAAACTCCTGCCAGTCTCACGATGAGATTATTGGGGTTTCAGGCCAGTTTCAACTTTCCTTTAACCCTAACCCTGTGTCCTCTGTGCCTCTCAACAGGGTCCCACACTAACTATGTCCACCTCAGAAGACTGTTAGGGTAATCAGTGTAAAATGCTGACAGGTGTGCCTGACAGAGAAGCCACTCACTAAACAAACAGTGGTGGTGGGAGGACTGTGAAGCTTACTCAGCTTCATTTGTGCCACTGTTAATTCCTCCAGTGCCAAGATAATCAATGAAAATTTCATCCATGGGGGCAAATCACTGTGGCCACATGTCAGATAGGACACAGGTGCAAAACTGTGACATCTTCAATGACACACACAAAACAAGAGGAAGAAGAGGCGGTGTGAGTACTTTAGTGGATATTGAGATACTCGTACCTAAGCCCCACCAAGCTCTCTTGTTTAAACCTTGAAGCAAGGACATGCAATTCTTATAAGATGGTGGTCTGCTTAGAAAGTGGAAAGCATAATGTTTAAGCACAAGGGATCAAACTGGTCTACTTTGATGGAGTCCTTTTCAATACAAGGACATAGTACCCGTATTTCAAGCTCTCCCATGGTGCTATGCTAATGCATGTTCAATGTTATATCTGAAATCTCGCAACCCTTCTAGCAATTCCATACCTAGTTCTTATTTAAACTCTTATTTACACCTTTCTCAACAAAGGGCTTTAAAAAAGTAAGTGTACAGATGGACACACATCATATATGCATTATGACTTTGTTTATCTGGATCCATAACATTTGTAGGTATTTTTGTTTAAGTCAAAAGGTTTGGGAAGGTGAAAAAGTTCAGATCCCTTAATCTTTTCTTTTGCAAATAAATTATTCATGAAGCTCTCTTCATTCCCAAATGGTTAGGTTTAAACAATTGCTTAAAGTGCTGTTTTTAACTGAAGAACACATTATTCATAAAGCCTCCAGCCCAGGAAACACTTACTTGCTAACTGGTCATTTTCATCTGATCAATGACTTCACAGCACTGAACACACCACAGTGGGACGTGCTTCCAGCGTGGGGCCAGTGGCAGTAAGTGCCTGGCTCTCACAATCAAAGCAAGTTGGTTAATGGTCATTTTATGGTCCATGTATCACCCTGAAAAATCTATTCTAGTGTGGCTTGGTCAATCTTACCCGAGATGATTTGGGGGTGCTAAGCACAGTGGGAACCTTCTTGTAACAGGTTATTGGATCAATTTATTTCAAATTTGTCCCTCCCACCCCCCCACCCCCCGCTGCCCCAAGTTGAAAAAAAAACCACTAAAGACCTTCTAGGCAATCAGCTCAATAAGCGCAGAGTGGACAGTGATACTGGCCCTTCTCTGTCACTGACGGTTCCTATGGTTGTGGCTTCTGGCAGCACAATGGCAAAGGCAAGCACGATGCAGGATGCAGAGCCTGGCTTTGCTTAGTGTCAATAGGTTGATGAAAGTCCCTGGTTACCTAATGTTCAGAGGTGTTGCCTTACTTTTTCTTGATGCAAGCCTGGAGTTAAGAAAAACACGTGTTCCAAGATTCATTTTAGCAACAAACCTTTAGGCCACTCCCATTGCCAATAAGCACTACTTTAACTTTCTCATAAAAACACATCACTAAGAGAACTGAACTAGCCCCAGCACCTTCTGTGACTTCTTTTGTCACTTTAAAAAAAAATATTTTATTTATTCATTTTCAAGCAGATGAGAGAGAGAGAGAGAGAGAGAGAGAGAGAGAGAGAGAGAGAGAGAGAGAGAGAGAGAGAGAGCGCACAAGAGCACAGCAGGGCCACCACCTTGTAGGTCTGGCTTATGTGGGTCCTGGGGAATTGAACCCGGGGCCTTAGGCACTGGAGGCAAGTGCCTTAAGCACTGAGCCATCTCTCCAGCCCCTTTTGTCACTTTTTAAACAATGAAGCACCAGCAGGACAAGGACAGCAGGTGACCAAGGAAAGCTGGGAGTCTCCAGTGCTTCTTGGTATTCATGGACCCCTGGAGAGGACACCACTTTGCAAGAAACTCTACACATAAGACTGAGAATGCATTTCTGTAAGTAGTCCCCAACTTAAATGAGTTTAGGAACTGGGAAAGAGTTGCAGGTTCCCTGTAGCATAGCTACAAATGTAATGCTTTCTTTGAACAAGATAAATGTCTTCACTTAGGATCCCTTGTGCTCCTCTGATATCACCTCTAAGGAAACAGCTGGAAGAGAAAGCTCTGGATAGTTTGTTCCTCACTATAGTGGGAAACAGAATACAGTCTAATAGGTAAGGACCTGGTTTCTGACCACTGACTCCCCAGGTTCAAGTCTCTGCTATGATAGAATCTAGAACTAGCTGTGTTACTGTGGCCACTCAATTGCCTCTCTGCCTCAGTCTCCTCAGGTGTAAAAAATATAGACAACAGTACCAATCAGAGAGTTCAGAAGGATTAGATGACTTTAAATGCAGAGCACTCAGAGCTGACTCCAGCAGCTGGTGAATGCCAATGTTCACTAAGGCTGTGACCATCTTTGCTCTTCATCAGCTGTGTGGCACTTGCTAACTTTCTTGTATCTGTTTCTTCATTTGTAAACTAACAATAATATTTCCATCACAGCATGGTCCAGTAACAATGCATGTGAAGTGCTTTATCACATAATGCATGCTCAATACGTAGTGACTATCATTGTTACTCTATCAGTAATCAAATACTTTCTCACATAGTTCCTTCCTCTGTGCGAGAATCACTGTGCTTGAATAAACAACATACCAGAAGCTTATTCAAAATACAAACCCTAGGCCATTCCAATTTGTGGGTGTTAATTCAAAAATCTCAAAAAGGCCTGATACTATTTTCAGTACTTTATTGCAACAAGAAATCTCTCTCAAATATATCTCCCATGATACCACCACTGTGAATCAACAACAAAAAAATGTTCAATGGCCACTTGCAAATGGATAATTGTAAAATTAAACCAAAGTATATGATTTTTGTAAAGGTATTGCTTCTGCTTTCATTATCATACTGACTTTATAACAGAGCCTCCAACTCAGAAAATACTTGTCTCGTGACTCTAGTGCTTAGAGACTAGAATTTGCCAGAAGCTAATGGAAATTCATGTTTATAATAATCCTAGTATTCCAGAGCCAAAAGGGACCTAACATCCTTATTTTACTAATGGCATGAAACTCGGTGTCACTATTTAGTTGGTTCAAGGTTATACAGTTACCAGAGGGCAGAGATGGGCAGGCTATTTGTTTGTTTGTTTCTGGCTCCATGACCATCTTTCTTTTCACTCCATCACAGAGCTCCCAAATGGAAGCACCATGTTGGTGAATCTAGAGAGTACAATCCGTCTCTAACCATAGTGTGTACATGCACACACTCATGCATGTACACATACAGACTCCGTAACAGAAAAAGAGAAAGCAAAACATCTGTCCTCTTTGCTGGGACAATGTAAGCCTGGACCTTTTATTCTAGGAGACATCCAATCAAGTATATATTTCATTATTAATTTAATATTTTAAATGGAGTTTTCTTCTTGTATTTTGTAGTTTAAGTACCTCAGTATTTTAGAGATTTAAAAAATCTATTTTCTAAGTAATATATAAGCATAATAAAAAGGCTTAGTGGAGTTTTTTAGAGTGGCAAGTCAGAAAAAAAAAGCAAGTTGTGCCTCTGTTCTACTTCCTGCATACTAGGCTGCTACTATGTAACCTGGGGGGATTCAGGGTGCAGCAGCATAGTCCTGACAAAGGACCATAGAAGTCATGGGGAAGAGACATTTGTACAGGGACCACACATAGAGGTCAAAGGGGAGATGGTGGGGCATAAGAGGGGGCCATGTTAAAGCAACATGTAATTTGATGAAGCCAGCCTAAATTTGGAGTCTCCCCTAAATTTCCTCCTGGAAACCAAACAAAGCAACTGCAGTAACAAGAGATGGATGAATTAACTAACTCTTCAGTAAAACTAGACTGGAAAGTTGCCACCAAATATGGAGGGGCAGGGCCATCCAGGGTTGGCATCTATTAGTCTGGGTGGCAGGTGGTGAAAGGGGACAAATTAATCTGGCCTAAGGCCACAATTTCCTCAAACCTCCCTCAAAAGTCAACAAGTATTCACCTTCAAAGAAAGGACTACACTAGCATGGGAGCCTTGATGAGGTCTATGAATAGCTGGTACAAAATCGGGTGAGTGCAACTCACCATTAAAGGCCAAAGAACCCTCCAGCAAATAAATATCCCACTCCAGTGAACACATGACTGGAAGCTCAGGCAGGCAGCATTAGGCCTGCTAACCATGGAGCGCAGGCATCAGACCAGTGCCTTAGTTCTCCAAGAGGCAGGGAGGACTGCTTTGGCTACCCCACATACATATGTTGGGGGTGGGGGTGGGGGAGGGAATGCCAAATCATGATCCCACCCCACCCAGTACTATCAGACAAGGTAAAATTGAACAGGACAATGGTCCACACCAGGAAAATGTGACTGCAAATCAATAAAAACTGTAACCAATGACTTTAAGCTGGACTAAAAGAAATTAGGGCAACTACTAACCAATACTTCCAGAAAGCAGAATAGAGCAGTTCTCAGAAGTGAGGTAGCCTGACAAGAATGTATGAAATGAAGCTGGGCATGCTGGCATATGACTTTAATCCCAGCACTCAAGAGGCAGGGTGTGAATTTGAGGTTAGCCTGGAACTACAGAGTGAGTTCCAGGTCAGCCTGTGCTAGACTGAGACCCTACCTTGAAAACCTTCTTGTCATGGCTTGATCCAGGTGTCCCCCACAAACAAATGTGTTCTGAATGATCAACCCCCAGCTGATGGCAGTTTGGGTATTAATGAACCTCACTGGAGCTGTGCTGTTGGAGGCAGGCTTACAGTGTTATATAAGCCAGCTTCCCCTTGCCAGTATTTAGCACACCTTCCTGCTGCTGTTTGCAGTGCTGTGGCGGAGGTGATGTCCATCCCTCTGCTCATGCCATCATTTTCCCTGCCATGATGGAGTCTCCCCTGGAGTACATAAGTCAAATAAACCCATTCCTTCACAAGCAGCTTTAGTTTAAGTTTTTTGTTGCAGCAATGAGAGAAAGGTTGACTACATTTCTCCTCCCAAAAAAGGGGGGAGGGAGGAACACATGAAATAAGAATTAACAAAATGCAGGAAAAGGTAAGGAAGAAAGTGTTATAAATAAAGCCCAAGCTGAAAGAAAGGTCCTAGTGAAGAGATCCCAGAAGGCACAGAGAGGATGATGAAGGATGGGGAGGTGGAGGCTGCAGAAGCCAAGCCCACTCTGGGAAGTCTGCTTGGCTCCCCATGAAAACAAAACCACAAGCTGGGAAATGTGACATGAGGTCACTGCTACTTTGGTTAACTGTGCTAATGACACTGTAATCATGAAAGGAAGCTCTGATTTTGCAGCAACAAGTACTCAGAAGTAAAATGACATGAGACACAAGCTGAGATGCGGATTTGCTTTAAAACATTACAGTAACAGCAACCAAGTAGAAGCCAGAAAGAAACAAAAAACCTGGAGAAAGCATGCCCAGTGATTTGGAATCTGAAGGGGAATCCCCTGAGGATTTCATTTATTAGTTGCTTCTATGTCCTTTTTTCTATGTCTGTTTGAAACTCCAATGATAACAAGTAGGGTGGGGAACCACCTGCCACTAGAGCTCAGAGGCCAAAGGGCAGGCAGAAATGAGTGGGTGGGGAGAGTTCCAGGAATAGGGAGTATGGACCGCCATGGGTCAGATACTTCAGGCCTCTGTAGGTAGGGGAAAGGGCTTGGGTTTATCCTGAATGTTCTGGGAAGCTTCAGGAATAGTGAGGAGTCACTAAATGATAGGACTAAATACATGCTGGGGCACAGTGTTCAGGGCTGTTTGAGGCCAGCGTGTAGGGCTCTGAGTAGACAGGAGGTGGCCAGGCTAGGCAGCTCAACAGACAGACAGAGAGGGACCTGGGTTGCCCTAAGCTGTTGTCAGTGTGCCACATTGAGGGCTGGGGTGAAGAAGAGACACATTTACTCTGGGGTTTGAGTCATGTCGCAATTAATTACCTGTCTGAATTTAACCCTTTTTTCCAGAAATGAGAGGGAAACAAGGCAGTTCTGGAACAAGCCCTGGAAAGGACATTTCAAAATGCTGTCAGATTTACACCACTCACAAAGGCCTCAGCTGGGCCACTCCTCCACAGATAATAAAGCCATCAAGCACAGGGCTGTACAGGTAATTGAAGAAGAGTTTACTGCAACTACTCTCTTCTCTTTTTTTCTCTCTCTCAAAAAGCTAGAACATTTATCTATATGGATTTCTATCTGCTGTCCAAAAACCCTAATTCTAGTACAGGTATCTTCTTATTGGCTCTGTTCTCTCATGGACATGAAGGCTTCAACTATGAACCATTTGAACCAATGAATAATTTCAGATACTTTTGGAAGGGCAAGTGCTGAGATTATCTACCCTTTCTCCCTCTGTGGAAAGGTCACATTTTGCAAATGGAGCAAGTTCTCATACAGAAAGGTGTCATTTATATTGACAAAGACAGATACACTTGTAGCAAGCAGATTTGCACAGCTAGTCCTGCACCAAATGCTGGTTTCAGACATGTTGCTCTGAGAAGGTAGAGAAGACTCCTGTATCAACGGATAAGGCAAAGAACTACTGTGAGGCAGCAAAGAGCATGTTACCTTCAGCAATAAACTGCTCCGAAGCTGTACTAACACCTGAGGCGACAGGTCCCTCTCACCCCAGCACCAGGGCCTGTGTACATGTGGCCGGGTTAATGTCCACCAAATCAATGAATGACTCCAAAGACCTTGTTTCTCCCCCAAACTTTCTGAGCCCTAAGACTCTGTGAAGAGACCCCAGGAGGGATAGTGATTTTAGGCGAACAAGGTCAAGAAGCCCCTGGAAATATGTGTGACAAGAACTGCAGCATATGGAAGCTCCCATCTGCACTCAGCACAGTCTAGAATTTGCCCCATTAGTCCTTTCAGCCAACTTTCAGAGGAGGCAGTGGGAACACAGCACTCAATCAGAGGAGGCTTCCCAGGAGAAGGTGGAAGCGACCTCGCTGAACAAGATGAGGGCCCTGTGGGGATGCAGGGTGAGAGGGCCAGTGAGGGCCTCCAGGAACAAGGTCACACCAGCTCAACCTCCAGGTCTTAAGCAGGAAAGCATGTATGTAAGCTTTATTCCTAAACCAAAGGTGGGACAGGGAGAACAAAGACCTGTTGTGTTGTGAAGCATTTAAACATTATGAAACCAGGATTAGAAAGATGGCTCAGTGGATAAAGTGCTTAACTGAGCTCTGGTCCCCAGAACCCACAGAAAGCTGGAGGCACAAGCATCTGCAATCCCAGCATGCCTATGGCAAGATGGGAGGTCGAGACAAGAAGTCCCCTAGAAGATCATGATAGCCTGACTACACTGCAGTCACAGAGTGACCCTGTTTCAAACTAAGTGGAAAGTGAAGACAGACATCTGAGGCTGCTCTAATCTTCACACATGCATGTTATGGTGCGTATATGTGCCTGCTCTCACACCCATTAACACACCAAAAAATTTATGAAATTAAGCCTAAATATATGCAGGTAGGAAAATAAATGTTTAAGCACCATTAATCTACGTCTACTTTTAAAAGCATTTAAGAATATCATGATGGGCTGCAGAGATGGCTCAGAGGGTAAGGCACTTGCCTCCAGTGCCTAAGGCCCCGGGTTCAATTCCCCAGGACCCACATAAGCCAGACCCACAAGGTGGTGGAGCTGGTTCGTTCCCTCTCTCTCTCTCTCCCCTTGAAAATGAATAAAGTATTTAAAAAAAAAACAACCAAACAGAAACAAAATAAACATGTGGAAAGAGATGTAGTTTATTTTGGCTGGGTGTGGTGGCGCATGCCTTTAATCCCAGAACTCGGAGGCAGAGGTAGGAGGATTGCTGTGAGTTCAAGGCCACCCTGAGACTACAGAGTGAATTCCAGGTCAGCCTGGACTAGAGAGAGACCCTGCCTTGGAAATCAAAAAAAAAAAAAAAAGGGGGGGGGTATCATGACATAAAACCAACAGGTAAACAAATAAAACACAAGGGTAAAAAACTGAAGCCCCCCCCAGTCAACTATATATATTTTTTTCTACACAGAAACATGTAGAAAGCAATTATTATAAAGATTGTACGAATGAACAATTTAACATAGCAATAAAGTTTCAAACATTCAAATGCTCAGAACAGAAGAGATTGTTGATTAATCACCAGTCATCTTCCTATCACCAATTCCTGCCTGGAACAAATTCTAAACTCTATAGTTATAGTTTCTTTCCTAGTTACTCATCCATTCCTTTCCTACCTTGTGAGTAAGCCCTGACTGTATCATTCCAGAGAAAGTGGCCTATCGCCAGATGGAGGAAAATTCCTAACTAACTGGACCCTAACCTATGAGAGTAATTCCATACTCCTTGGCCGAAAACCTTGGGATGAAAGGGCCTGTGTGTAACATGCTACCATTCTGGCCTGTGGCACCTGGGAAATGGATGGCAGGGTCTCTCTGTGTGTGAACATGGGGCACAGAGCCACAGAGTCCTCAGTTTTGCTGTGCCATGAGTGGATGGGCTTCAGACACCTGCAATGCTGCAGGAGCCAGCCAGAGGCAGAGGGTGGAGAGATAGCATCCTCCAGCTATGCAATTATTCTAATTCACTGGATCCTAAGACACATTTCCTCAACATTTATTCATTTCTGAAATCACTTGTGTTTTATAATCAACAGTATGTCATTGTTTAGTTGGCAGAGATTTTTTTCTTAGTAGAACATAAATATATAGGTGTCTTATAGTTGGTGACATTTAAAGTTGGTTAAATATAGCACCCTCCCCAGAGCTGCCCTACCTTGGAACTTCTAGTTATGATAAATTGTCATGATATAAATGAATTTTTTTGTAAGTTAGTGCTATTTTTAGGTAAATTTAAGTTAGTTTCTGATCCTTGTGGAAAAAGGCACCAAGTTCAACTGATAGCCAGATAAAGCAGGAATTCCCCTGTATATGGTTCCTGCATCATATTATCCCATGCTCTGATTATTGTGCTTACTATGCTATATTACCAGCCTGTGTTGTCATCATCCCAGGACATGAGGGATATATGATTATATCCAATTGTGTAGTCAGGGCTTTTACAGAAAGGAACCTCAAAGATGCAAGAGAGAACTAACCCATCCAAAGAGTAAGTGTGTGCCAGTGACAGGAAGAGGAATAGAACAAGACTTCTGACTCTCTGGTATGGCTGTCCATTAAACCCATGGGCCTTCCTCTGCCCATGTACCTGAGAAGTATAGCATAAGAGAGAAGGAAGTAGCTAACAAGGGCTACACTGGACCAGTGTGATGCTATAAATCCTTGTCCCATTTCACCTCTTAGGCATTCATTATGCCTGCATTGGATAGAAGCTGTCTTCTCACTTAAGTTGTGATCCAAAGAACATGTTTGCTTGTCCCTTTACTGCCTTCTCATTTGCAATCACTTCCTCGGTGTATCTGTGCACTCCTCCCTTAGTTTTGGTGAGTTCTTAAGGGCATATAGCCTTTTTAGATCAGCAAACCTAAATGGTGTCAGCAAAACTGTTTCAGCGTAAAAATGTAGGTGGCAGTGGGTATACAATGGAAACCAGGTAGTCTTTCTGATGTGTCTGGTTCTAAGTCTCTCATTTCTTTTCACATTGACCTTTAAGTCAAGGTAAAAAGCCATAAAAAGGAACACAGTTACTTTTCAGGCATTTGTGAAACTTGACTTGGTTACTGTTATTTATTTTTCTCCTCTCAATATGGGATCTGGAGAAGGTATTCTGCATACTGAAGTTTGTAGGATCTCTCTCAGCCAGTCTTTTTTTTTTTTTTTTAAATATTTTATTTATTCATTTTCAAGCAGAGAAATACAGAGAGAGAGAAAGAGAGAGGACATATGTGGGTACTGGGGAATTGAACCCAGGTCCTTAGGCACTAGAGGCAAGTGCCTTAACCGCTGAGCCATCTCTCCAGCCCCATCAGCCAGTCTTTAAAAGGAAAAAAATCTCCAATTTTATTACCAAATGAATGGCAGCTGAGCACTTACCTGTATTAGAAGCTCACCTAGTTTTTAGCTATCATGAACAGTCCGCTCTCCTTACCTTAGTATATGAGAACTGGTGAGTACACCTTCCTTGGGTCTTCCTGACCCACCCCACTGCTCATCACCACTTCTAATAGTCAGTGGCGTTTTTCCACGTTAGAAACCCAAGAAAGACCTGATGGAGGAAAAAAGGAGACTAAAACCTGTTGATATAGGCAAGCAGCTTGGAAAAGTCCTAGGTTTAGATCCAGTTTCTACTTTTAAATAAATAAGTTTCATCTCTAAGGCTTTCAATTTCCTTATTTTAAATTAAAAGGGTGTTTAGGGTAGTAGAAAGGGGGTTGGCACAGTGGTCTGGCCATTCATTTTTGTTGTTGTTGTTGCTTGTTTGAGGCAGGGTTTCTCCCTAGCCCAGGATGGCCTGGAACTCCCAGAGGTCTTCCTACCTCAGCCTCCCATGCTCAGATTACAAGCATAAACTGCCAGGCCCAGCTTTAGTAATGTACTCTTTTAACTGCTATTTACTGCCAAAGGGCTAAGTGAACATAGCCAATCATGACACCACCCTTGCCCTTCAATGTTCACCACAGAGAGACATGAAGGAGCTTCTATAGCACAACTTCTAATTCAGAGCTTGGGGAGGAGGGCAGAACTAAAAAGTCAAGTGAACCAAGAATGAATGGGGGGGCGGGGGGCTCTTGTCTCCCTCCATCCAGGAATCTATGCACATGCCAGCCCTAGAGTGCTGCAATGCTAGAGACTAATATATCCTCTTCACCATTCTCATCAACTTACAATAAGTTATGCTCTGAAAACCAAGGGTCAAGAACAAATAAAAAGAAACACTGAGCAGTGAGTATATTAGGTTATCTTATTACTGAGATGAGTGAGAGAATTATTCCCAGGCCCCTGAGTGCCAGTCCTATAACCAGGTGTGAAGAACAAGTGTTGGCATGAATCCAACCTTCCATCACACACAAGCCTTGTCAATGAATGAAAACCAACCCTGCTGAGATGGGCAATATAGGGAAGTTAGCAAAAGAAGTATCTTCAAAGTCTCTTTGCTTCCTCAAGAAGCTAAACTTTTGATGAGTTTGGTTCATAATATTTTTTTAAATCTGTAATTATAAACTGTTTTCGTGATTATGGAAATAGCTACCAAAAGACATCCAACCAAGTAACAAGCGAACACAGCAATAAACCAAGCTGGTTCTGTTTCAACCTACAATACTATTATCTAATCAGAAAAGACTGAAAAACAGATCATTATGCTTTAAGAACACTGTAATTATCCTGAAGCCTTCCCCTGCTCTCCAAAACCCTGATCACAACAGGCATTTCAAGATTCAGCTTGCAGGCACCCCATTTAAACAAAAAAAAAAAAAAAAAAAAAAAGCACTAATTGGGCCTCTAGTAGCAGCTCTAAGACTTTGATGTCAGTTACAAGGATGAACTTGAGCAGAATTCTGGCTGGCCCTGCCAAGCTGACCAGACCTCAAGGTTAACCCTTTAGCTACTTGTCATTCCAGTCATGTTTTTGGAATCTTGCCTTATTCAAAACCTGCATTTTTGGGAGCACTTCCTGAGTGACACATCTTGTGCTCATCACAGAGCAGCCAAGTGCAGCCAGGCGGGCCAGCAGGAAGAGGCAGCTCTAAGTACTTGTTTTGCATTCCCTAAGTTTATAGTATAGGCCCACTGTACCACTGATAAGGGGAAAGTTCTTTTTACAGATGCATTCTAGATCTTAGAAGAACAAGGGTTGCTCACTCGCTGCAGCCAGCCAGCACTCCTCCTCTTCTCGCCGCTCCGTCGCCCCGTCCTCCATCGGTCACCATGGAGGAAGAAATCGCTGCGCTCGTCATCAACAATGGCTCCGGCATGTGCAAAGCTGGCTTTGCTGGCGACGACGCCCCTAGGGCCATGTTCCCCTCCATCGTCGGGCGCCCCCAACAACAGGTCATGGTGGGCATGGGTCAGAAGGACTTGTACGTGGGCGATGAGGCCCAGAGCAAGAGAGGCATCCTGACCCTGAAGTACCCCATCTAGCTCGGCATTGTCACCAACTGGGACGACATGGAGAAGATCTGGCACCACACCTTCTACAATGAGCTGTGCGTGGCCCCCGAGGAGCACCCGTGCTGCTGACTGAGGCCCCCCTGAACCCAAGGCGAACAGGAAGAAGATGACCCAGATCATGTTCGAGACCTTCAACACCCCGGCCATGTACGTGGCCATCCAGGTCGTGCTGTCCCTGTACACCTCCGGGCATACCACCGGCATCGTTGTGGACTCTGGTGACGGGGTCACACACATGGTGCCCATCTACGAGGGCTATGCCCTTCCCCACACCATCTTGCGTCTGGACCTGGCTGACCGGGACCTGACAGACTACCTCATGAAGATCCTGACCGAAAGAGGCTACAGCCTCACCACCATGGCCGAGCGGGAGATTGTGCGTTACATCAAGGAGAAGCTGTGCTACGTCGCCCTGGACTTCGAACAGGAGATGACCACTGCTGCCTCCTCCTCCTCCCTGGAGAAGAGCTACGAGCTGCCTGATGGGCAGGTGATCACCATTGGCACAAAGCGCTTCCGGTGTCCAGAGGCGCTGTTCCAGCCTTCCTTCCTGGGTATGGAGTCCTGTGGCATCCACGAGACCACCTTCAAGTCCATTGTGAAGTGTGACGTGGACATCCACAAGGACCTGTATGCCAACACGGTGCTGTCTGGTGGTACCACCATGTACCCAGGCATCGCCGACAGGATGCAGAAGGAGATTACAGCCCTGGCCCCCAGCACAATGAAGATCAAGATCATCGCTCCCCCTGAGCGCAAGTACTCAGTGTGGATTGGCGGCTCCATCCTGGCCTCGCTCTCCACCTTCCAGCAGATGTGGATCAGCAAGCAGGAGTACGAGTCGGGCCCCTCCATCGTCCACCGCAAATGCTTCTAGATGGACTGAGCAGGTGCCAGGCATCTGCTGCATGAACTGATTTCGAAGTACCCATTTGTCCTGGCAAATGTCCGCACCTCATGCTAGCCTCACGAAACTGGAATAAGCCTTTGAAAAGAAATTTGTCCTTGAAGCTTGTACCTGATATCAGCACTGGATCATAGAAATTGTTGCTGATTTTTGACCTTGTATTCAAGTTAACTGTTCCCTTGGTATCTGTTTAATACCCTGTGCACATCTTGAGTTAAGCCCTTAGTCCATAGGCCCGGTCACTTGGTGGCTGAGGAAGAGAAATCCCCACTGTGCGGATCTGTGAGCACAGTGCCGGGTTCTGTGCAGGGTGTTAAATGTTAGCGCTGACTGTTACAGGATTTCTCTGGCTGTTACAGGATTTTCCTGACTGTTACAGGATTTCTCGAGGCTGGCAAGGGTTCCCGAACCAATTGTCACCTCCATCTTGCCGGTCTTAACGGTGGGAAGGTCCGAGCCTCTAAGACCCAGTTTCTGTTCTGGTGACCGCCATCTGGTGACCACCATCGGTTGTTACTTGCCTTGAGTTGGGAACATTTGCATTCACACCTTTAAATTTATTCATCCTTTCAATTTATGTAAGGCTTTTTGTACTCAATTCTTTTAAGAGATGACAAATTTTGGTTTTCTACTGTTAAGTGAAAACATTAGGCCCCAGCAACACATCATTGTGTAAAGAAAAATAAAAGTGCTGCAGTGCAAAAAAAAAGAACAAGGGTCATGGCATTACTGCCTCACCTCTCTACACCTAAAGGAATCCAGACACAGCTGCTGCCACTATCAAAAAAATCAAACAAGCAGAGACTGGTGCCTTCTCACAGTGAACAATGCCATGAGAAGACAACCTGTGACAACAAACAAACACATTCCCATGACTCTGGTGGGGCTTCCTGAGCCAGCTACCAACTTACAGTGCACAGAGGACAGGACACATGGGGATGGAGTTGGCAAAATCCAGACCATGGAAAACAACTTAGCTTCTTTAATAATAAAATCTCTGGGGGAGAGGGGGAGACAGAGACAGAGAGGGGAGGGAAAAGGAGAGGGAGGGAATTAAAGAAATAGAGAGGAAAATTGTAGAGAAACAAGAGACAATCACAAGATGTGGATTGAATCTGGATCCAAATCAAGCGGGTTTTAAAATGTATGACACCTATGCGACAAATGTAACTTCAAAACTGTCAGGACAGATGTTATGGAATTATTATTAGTTTTATTTTGGGTGAGCTATCATATAATAGTTATACTTCCTTAAAAATTTTTTACACTTTCTATATTTTTATATTTCAGAGACTCACAGTGAAACACTTATGGATTAGATGATTATGATGTCTTCAAACCTGCTTCAAAAAATAATATAAAAGTTTGATGGTGGCTGGGGTGCACAAGTTCATTACAATACTATCTACTTCTGTGTGCATTCAGAGTTTGCTATAGAAAGCTTTATAAAAATTATGAAAAGTGACTGTCCTGTGTGTGGGCCCACTTAATCCAGACATAAAACTGTCCCACTAGGCACTGGGGCTCAAGCAGACATACACATACGCCATTCTTCAAAGCAATCACAGGTTGGGGTCCATTCATTCAGACTTAAATTCTGTACATAAAGATCATTCAGTAAAGGAAGTTTTCTTGATGTCTATAATACAGCTAGATCATCTTTAACCATCTTCCCACACAGAAACAAATCCTCACTCACATGCAGGGTATTAGAGAGCCACAACTGCTTGGTGATAGTTTGGTACACAAACTTACACCACACTGACAATGATGGCCTGCAGGCACATCACTTCCTGCTTCCCCTTCCTCCCACCTTTGGGTCTCAAGCATACCTTGGCTCTCCTGAGGCCTAGGGCTGAAGGCACTGGAAACCCAATCTAGGTCAAATATGAGGTGTAGCATCTTCCTCTCTGCCATATAATTTTAAAAACAACATGGAGGTAACCAATGTAAGAACCAGAGTATCTCTGCAACTTTATCTGAAGCAGATCTGAGAATTTACCCAATATCCTCACTATGAAAAACATTATCAGCCATTCTGTTTTTCCAAATAAGCTCTATTCCTTACCTGCCACTAAACATTAAAGGCTCTTCTAAATAATATGAATTTTAGCACCAAAGATGGATAACTTAGAGAATCCTCACTCATCCTACTATATATGCTATCCCACTTGCACAGTGCCTAGAACATGGTACTCAACATATCTGCTGAGTAAAGAAATGAAGGGAGAACTCTTGATTAACTTCTCTGTTTTGAAACAGAGTTCATGTGATACCTCCATGGAGAGATTGGCTGAGTAGCAAAGCCACTAACGCTGGGAATCCATGATCTTGGAATGGTCTCTTTCCACTAAACCAGGCTAACTTATAAGGTAGCATGTGGCACCCAAAAGATGAGGGATAGATGCTTTGGATGGATGGACTGGAGTGAAGGGTAGAGGATGAACTCCGCTTTTAGGATTCTATAGGACTTCTGTCTTAAAAGCTTAAGCTACTTGGTCTAATTTATTGTGTTCACTTTTTTGTTGTTGTTGTTGTTTTGATTTTTTGAGGTAGGGTCCTCACTCTAGCCCAGGCTGACCTGGAATTCACTATGTAGTCTCAGGGTGGCCTTGAACTCATGGTGATCCTCCTACTTCTGCCTCCCAAGTGCCGGGATTAAAGGCAGGCGTCATCACGCTTGGCTTGTGTTCACATTTTAAACAAGATATAACTGTACAAATTTCCAAGACTATAGCCTAAAGCCTTAACTATTTCTTCAAATAACATTTGGTTTGTGATTTGTCAAAAGTACAAATATATCACCAACAAGAAAACTGATGTTTCTTGGGAAGGGAATAATACACAAAGTAAAATGGCCTTTAAAAGGGGAGGCAGGTGGACAGGAGACGAGAGGCGAGAAAATGAAAGGCTGATTAACCAGAGCAGTAGCTTTACACACTGAGTCACTTTAGAATAAACCAGCCACCCAATTCATTAGCTATCAAATGCTGGACCAGGCAAAATTCTTCAGAGCACACCTGATTTTGACCCTAAACCATAGACTACTGCAATCAGCCAGCTGATTCTTGTGTGTGCACTTTGTGTTCCATAAAACAAATGGGACCTTAGGGCAAAAAGGTAAGGGGTACAGAAGATCCAATCACTCTCAGCTTCTTGGGAAGAATCTGATAGTTGTGGCAATGCTTCCCAATTAGTCCTTTAAAAAAATATGTACACAATCATCCTATGACTCGTGCTCTTCACAGACACTGTCTTGAAATGTTCAAATGCACCTTAACTGTTTGTTAGAATAGTGGTTTAAAAATACTAGACTGCCCCACTGTCCCACTTGAAAAAAAAAATCACAAAGAGACTAAGCTTTAACCACTTCACTACTGCCCAGGAGCCTTCGTAGTTCAGTGGGTTCTGACAGCCCTGGCAGCAGGCAGCCCAGCCACAATCTAGCTCCTTGTTAGTGGAAGAAATGGCTCAATGGAGCACATTAGGTAATGAAATCCTGCAGGAAGAGTTTATGTCATCCAAAATTTTTGACAGAATTTGCACATTTTAAAAGCAAAGATTAGACTCCAGGCTTTTACAAGAAATCAGCATAGCTTTCTTTATCATGAGCTCAATCTGGATGTGGGTATCTTGTCTCTGAGCAGCAGGACTCCTAATTGCAACAAAGAACCGCAGACCAAATTGTTACCCAAAATATAAATAGGATTTCAGAGTTGTTGGCTAGGACTCCTACTTTGTGACTGTCTGAAATTCAATTTCACACCTTGTATAAACATTTGCTCATTCACTGCAATTGTTGCAAGTTTTAGGGAAAACCACTATTTGTCTTGGCTAAGTTACAATAAATCACATCATTCTGATTTTTGCACAGGGTGATGGCTAAAGACGTTTTCCTTCAAAACTGGCATAAGGCATGTGTAAAGCTCCCTGGAATCTGGACCCATGTGCCGAAATAAAATGAAAATACAATCTCTTATAATGAAGAAGCCAAACACATGAAAACGCACAGATGATCCTAGATTTTTCTCTGGGTTTATTTTTTAAAATATTTTATTTATTCATTTTTCAAGCAGAGAGAGAGAGAGAGAGAGAGAGAGAGAGAGAGAGAGAGAGAGAGAGAGAGAGAACATACCAGGGCCACCACCTTGTGGGTCTGGCTTATGTGGGTCCTGGGGAATTGAACCGGGGGGCCTTAGGCACTGGAGGCAAGTGCCTTAACCACTGAGCCATCTCTCCAGCCCTCTCTGGGTTTATTTTAAAATGTGGCCATTTGTGAACACCAGTCATAAGTGATGCAAGTGGCAGCTCTGCTCCCAACTCCCCCAGGAGAGGGGATTAGTAGTCCCTAGGAGGAGCATCAGGAAGGGCTCATAATCTACAACAGGATGAGGGGTGGGTTTGCAGCCACAATAGTAAGAAGGCAATTTACCATGCTGACACAGTGATAGAGCAAAGCAGGACATTTGGAAGGAAGGAAACAGTTCTGCAGGCCCCAAGATGCCATTCGACTGCTGAAGGCAGCAAGAGATACAGAGAGAGGGGCACACTGCCAGGTAAGGGACCGACACACTTTCTAAGAAAAACAGGCCTCAGATTTCTAACCAAATTTAACAACATACCCTATTTTCTTCTCACTTTATTTTGATGTGGTAAAGGGAGAAAAGAGATTCTAATCAGGATGAAAGCATCTGGGGAAAGGCCTCGCCCTAAGAGATACCATTAGCATCAGCATCCAATATCATGTCTCTATACTGATGCCCCAGTGGACCCCAGCTCAGGATGCAAGCCCCCTGGTATAATCTTCCCCAGAGTCTGACATGGTCTTGACACCTGCTTTAACTAATAAAGAAGCAATGGCAGACATTGGTTCCAAGCCTGAGCATTAAGAAAGCTCAGCGACTTTTGTTTCTGTACTCTTGGGGGCTCCGAAATGCACAACGAGGTTTTGTGCCTCTGCTCAAGAGAGCATATAGGGAGGCCTCAGCACATTAACAATAGCCCTTCGAGTGCAGCTCAAGTGCAGCAGTAGCAAGTCCAGCAAAGGTCTGAGTAGCCGGGCCCACACCAGACTGCAGGATCATGGGTCAACAAAATGCAGCAGTGTTTTAAATCACTAAGTTTTGGAGTGTTAGGAAGGTCAAGGTAAGTGATCCACCATATACTATCTCAATGGTCACCACAACCACTGGGGAAGCAGACACTGTGAGCACCACTGCATAGATGGGGAGGAGGATATGAGGGCTTTCTACACAGCTGCTGCAGGGGAGTAGACATGAACCCAAGAGAGCCAATGACAGAGTTGATCCTCTCAGGGAACAAATGGCTTAACGGTCCAGGAATAAATTTTTTATTCCTGTCCACATGACCTTGTGGCAATAACTGACCTCTGAGCAGTCGCCACTGAAGGGTTAAAGCAGGCTTAGGTGTTTATAAGTAAATGGGTGTGGCTGTGCATTTACAGCATGGGGGGGCAAGGGGTCTTGGTTTGCCAGCCACTACTTTAAGCCCGTGTTTTTCTAGCATACAAATCAGCTGAGGATTTTGTCACAATGCAGTCTCATGGAGGGGGTTGCCAGAGAACCTGATCTCTAGAGTCCCCAGTAGATGCTGCTACAGATCCACAGACCACATAGCCTGGCCTCATGACCCTTGGAGGCACAACCCTCTAAGCATCTGAGAGAGACTTGTTATTATGCTTTCTCTCACCTTAAGACCTGATACAGCAAGTTCTACTGTCACCATCACTGCCTGAAAGATGCAGAGAAGAATCAAAGAAGCCTCCCAGGCCAGATCTTTCCAAGAAGAAAAGCCAGGGTGGCTTTTTTTCCTTCTAAATGTCCCTTACTGTATTTTGATACAACTCACTCAGGCTCATTCCTAGAACATCACACTTGGCCAGGAAAATTTTAAGACGCATACATAAAACCTGGATAAATAGCAACCAACCTGCCAAGTACTTTCCATAGCGCTTAGTCATCTTGCAAACCTTTCTCTCACAAACAGGTAGGTAGTTGCTGGAGGAGTCTCCATTTCTTTCAGTGGTAATTTTTATTTCAAAGTTTACAAAATTGGCTTTGACTTGGGAGTAAGACAAATAGGAGGAAGTTTATTACTATATTAAACTAAACCTTCCCCTCTAGTCATTAACAATGAATATTTTTAGCATCTGAAAATGTGCGTCTCAGACAGATATGTAAATATTTAGCATCATCCTTTTGAGACTTTCCTTTTCAATCATGCAGAGGTATGCAATCATTTTCATTAATAGCCTAATTACATCATATATTTTCATTCCAAACAATATTTTGCTTCTATATTTGAAATAATTGAATTCATTTGTGCTAATAAATGTTCTAAATGGACATTTTAATAATTGAGATTAGCACTTATTAAACCCCTCAAAACAATATATGAAACAAGAAATCTTGTTTATATTATGTCAAGGCAAAGCTGTCTGGGATGCTGGCATGGCTCAAGGTCATTTACTGCTGAAAAGCCTCCTGTGGCTCCAGCGGATGCACCCATAGCTGATCAGGTCAGCCTCTGGCCTCCCACCTTAGGAGTAAGCCCACGCTTCTTCACTGGGAGTCCAAGGCCCTGACATCTTAATAACACTCTTTGTCCTTGGTGTTCCTCTGTCTGAAACACCTTCCCCCAGAGGACAGCATGGCTAGCGCCCCATCTGCTCGTCATCACCACCTCAAGGCAGTCTCCCTGGCCATGGTCTTTGCAGCTGCAGGCCAGCTCTCCCTGTGGCACTGCCCTCCTTCATGCTACCCACTGATTGATCTTCTCCCCACTCTCTCGGCTAGAAAGTGTGCATCCCGAGGGCAGGGCTCCGTTTGGCAAGCCAATGCCTTCAAAGTTCCCAGAACAAGGCCTGGCACACAGCAGGCATTTCTTAAGCCAAGAACGACTTGTTTGCTAGTCATGTTCCAGGCACTGGGGCTACAGCAGTGAACGAGATAAATGGAGTGCCACTTTTACAGAGACTTTTGCCAAGTTCTATAACAAAACACAAGATAATGAGGTAATGGGAGAAGATACCAGAGGGCTCCATGGGCAGAAGGATGGACCCATAGGAGGGCCTAGGGAAGCCACTTCAGATTGTTGAGGAAGGCCTTTGAGGACAGGTGGCTGCTCACCTAAGAACTGGGATGGGAAGGCAACATTATTCAAATCTTGCACACTTGTTTGATTTTCTGTTGCCTTGCTCTGCTGCGTGCTCCCAAAGCAAGTCTTGATCTCTGTCAATCAGACAGTTGCTATTATGTCCTAGCTAGGCTTCAATGCTGACTTCCACTCTTATTGTCAGCTCCCTGTACAGCCATTGACACCCATGCTGAGAACTGACCCTGACAGTGTCCATCACATGGCAAGTCTTGTTAGTTAGAAACACAGGCCTATCTTATCCAATGTCCCTGACATGCTGTATAAGGTAGGGTCTTGTTTTGGGGACCACATCTGTATTTGTAGTTATTTGAATATAAAATGTCCCTCAGAGGCTTGTGTGTTTGCACACTTGGTCCTTAGCTGGTGGCACTGTTCAGGAAGGTTGTGGAACCTTTAGGAGGTAGCCTTGCTGGATGAAGTGTGTCACTAGGGAGTGGGTCTTGAGTTGTTACAGTGTGGCTCCACATCTTGTTTTTTTTCTCTCTCTCTGCTTCCCCACTGATGCAATGTGACACTAGCTTCCCACTCTTGCCACCATGCCTTCCTGCCATGAAACTAAAGGCTGAAAATAAACTCTTTTCTCCTTTAAGTTGATCTGGCCAGGTATTCTGTCCCAGCAAAAAGACAGTAACTGAGTGTCTTCTCTCTTCAGCAGGTATTTATTCTGCTGGCATTTACTGGCATCTCTGGCTTGTGACCTATATTTGGTTTTGTTTTGCATTTTCAGTTCTTGATGCTTCCTTTGTTCTTCAGCTTTTGCTGTGTGAATTGTCTTCATTTTTGTCTTGAGGGAATCATATTGCATGTTCTTTCTCTTTAACTCTTTTAGGGGTTCTTCCTGGTCTTATATAATATGCTAAAATCTTGATTTCCTGAGAGTTAGATATAATCTCTTACTCCCAAATAAAGTGAGGAAACTTACTAACACAAATCCCAATTTGATCTGCTCTGTAAGGATTTCCACTGTTTGGTAATGCTACCTGTTGACAAGTATTTGGTCTGGTTGTATCCTTAAAGAGATCAATGACTTCACCATTTCTCACCAGAATGTTAGCTAATGAATGGTTTATATTCCCAGTGTCTCACACAAGATTTGGCACATCATGGACAATCAATCAATATTTGCTGAATGAATGAGTGAATGACTAAATGAATGTATCAATTGATCTTGTGACTCACTGCACTTTGTGACTGGGTAGATTTTTCATGAAAGACTTGTAGACCTTTCCTGGAGTTCATTTATTTTATTTCTTTTTAAGTTTTTTCTTTTTATTTGTAAGGACAGAGAGAATATAAATGGACACACCAGGACCTCTAGCTGGTGCAAACAAACTCCAGATGTATGTATCACTTTGTGCATCTGGTTTTACATGGGCACTAGGGGATCAAACCCAGGTCATTAGGCTTTGCAGGCAAGTGCCTTTAACCGCTGAGTCATCTCTCCAGCTCTGGAGTTCATTTATTTTTTAAAATACACAATAGGCAGCCAGGCGTGGTGGTGCATACCTTTAATCCCAGCACTCGGGAGGCAGAGGTAGATTGCCGTGAGTTCAAGGCCACACTGAGACTACAGAGTCAATTCCAGGTCAGCCTGGACTAGAGCGAGACCCTACCTTGAAAAACAAAACAAAACAAAAGGGCTGGAGAGATGGCTCAGCGGTTAAGGCATTTGCCTCCAGTACCTAAGGCCCCGGGTTCAATTCCCCAGGACCCACATAAGCCAGACCCACAAGGTGGTGGCTCTAGTGCTCTCTCCCTCCCTCCCTCCCTCCCTCTCCCCCCCCTCTCTCTGTGTTTCTCTCCTTGAAAATGAATAAACAAATTAAAAAAAATAAAATAAAAATACACAATAAAACTTGGCTGAGGCTAAAACTTCTGGGTCAAACTCCCCCAATGTTATTCTCTTCCAACAAATGAATACCATGCAAAGGGACTAAGGTGGCCATTCCTGTACTCTGCTATGCTGCCTTCACTGGCTGCCTGCCTCTCCTATGACTGTGTGCAGTGTATCCTCCACTAGCTTTGGTTTCTGTTTCTTTGACTAATTGTGTGAGCAAGGAAGGTGAGAAGAACTCTCAGGTCTGGGGTGAAGCCTCTAGATTTCTGTATTTCTAACAGCTCCTCAGGCATGTCTGCTACATAGTCAGCAATAGAAGCAGAGGCCTGGCCTGGCTCCGGGGTAAAGTGCTTGCTATGTATCTGCAGACACACAACAACATGAACACATACACAGAGAACCAGAGGTCTGAGCAGAAACCAAACTCAATGAGTTCTTTGAAACAAGGTAACAAGCAAAAGTAGAGGTGAGAATGAACACAAAGAAATGGGGACTTGTCACAGTCAGAGGTTTCCTGAGGTCCATGTGTCTATAAAGCAGCAGAGGCATCTGCTCAAGAAGGGTACGTAGACAAACAGGACCCTGAACTCTCTCCAAGGCTGCTTTAGACTCAGAAACAACTTCTCCGCAGGCTCTATCAAAGAAATCACTGCCCTCCCCCTAAAAATCATGGCTGACTATGCAAGAAACCAAAATGTTTGTCTGATGGTATTAAGTCAGTCTTTTAGGCACTTTAAAGGCATTCTTATTCTCTTGCAAATTTACTCAATTTTCTATCTCCTCTTGTTTTCTGTTTATATTATCCCAACTGTCAGGGGGACCATATTTTGACACAATAGCAAGCAATTAAATGCTATGGGCAGTCATGACGAATTATGCGTGAAATTGGGCCTCTCCCTGCTGGAACCAGTGCAAGGAAACCTCATTAATCTGGATTCCAATGAGGCAGTGGGAAAGCAGTCAACTAGGAACTGGGACACTGCAGATTATCCCAGGTTCTTGTCCTGTGCATGTCTGACTGCTCCCTACCAGCCCTCAGGGTTCCTAGTCACACAAGAACACCCTGGAGGGCTCTGAATCCATATGCTGAGAAGAGCAGAGGCTGCACCCTTAAGACATGAGCTGGACTTGGACTTTTCGGGCTGTAAGTAAAAAAATATATATATGAGCTAGGAAAATTATTTCTGTAAATACAATAGATAAAAAGTAAAATAAACTGGGCATGGTGGCGCACATCTTTGATGCTAACTAGCACTCAAGAGAAAAAAGTAAGAAGATCACTGCGAGTTCGAGGCTAGCCAAAAAATAATTAAAATAAAATCACAAAGTTATGGTCAAATTATGTCAGGCATGGTGGCACATGCCTATAATCACAGCACACAAGAGACATTGAGCTAGAGGGACTTGAGCTAAAGGGCTATACAGGGAGCCCTTGTCTCCAAAGTGGAGGTCAAAGTATGACTCCCTTTGCCTTTTTAAATTTCTCCAGCACTGTGATTACACTTTTTAATTTTAGAAAAAAATGTAAGTATTGACAAATAGTCTTTGTTAGCTCCTTAGATGTGGCTTTCTACATAGGCATAATTATTAATATATCCATGCTGTCTATACACTAGTCACCTACTTTACAAGCCTAGTTATGAATGAGTCTATTCAGAAGTGTGGGGAGATAAAAATGGTGCTAGATTTTAACCACATTCATTATCTCATTTATGTCCATTCCAACTATAAGGTGTGAGTGTTATCTTTCCTGTGTGGTTGGAAAAAAACAAAGATTAAAGCACTGTGCAAGTGGCTGGCAAAGACTGAAAAAGAACCTATCTATAAGCAACACTGAACATGCCTGTATTTCAGATTTCACTAATGGAGACTGAGTTTTCTCTTAGAAAGGCCTAATAAGAGGGAGAGGGTCTGGGCTCACCATTCTGCCTGGAGCTTCCCTCTCAGGATAGTAGAAAGAGCCTAGGCTTGGCCTTCATCCCATGAAAACACATCTTTAGAGGCCTGGGTGGCAGGCCTTATGACTGCTAGTCAGCTGGACATTATCACTTTGTAGGTAAGAAATACAAGATAAAATAATTACTATTTAAATCACTTTTTGTTTTGTTTTGTCTTCCTAGGTTGGGCCTCGCTCTAGCCCAGGCTGACCTGGAATTCATTATATAGTCTCAGGGTGGCCTCAAACTCACAGCGATTCTCCTACTTCTGCCTCCCGAGTGCTGGATTTAAGATGTATGCCATCATGCCTAGCTTTAAATCCATTTTTAAAATTTGTGTTTAAAAAAATCCACATAAACCATCACCACTTTTTAAAATGTACAACCAGTGGTGCTAATCCATTCACACTAGTATGTGACCTGATGTGTTATTTTTAATTCTTTGCTTTGGAAATGCCCAAACATACCCAACAAGGAACGAGAACTGTAAGAATCCTTTGTCAGCTCTGACCCTTACCTACATCCTATTTCATTTATTTCTCCTCCCCGCATAAGCACTCTTTAAAAAACCTAAAATAGAGTGCTGCAAATCCAGACATTGTGACCAATTCACCTACAACCTTCTTCAGTAAGACACAGCTGTACCCTAACAGGTGCCATTAATAACTGAATTATTGGAGTCTTGCACTAAACTGTTAGTTCCTACCTACTGGTTAAAATCTAACCAAAAGCATTCCAAATTCAGACACCACATTCTCATACTCTTCTTCATCATTAACAATCTTTCCAACCTACACAGAACAAGCCCCAGACCACTGATCTTTCTCACACAGTCCTTCCCCGTCACACCCCAACATTTCCTCCCTATACCTTCACTGTTATAGGAAGCTGTTTCCTCCATAGTCCAGATCCACTCTTGCCTGGAAGGGTTAGGGCCCATAATAACCCTTTCTCTCCCTATGCTGAGCCCACAGACACCTTATAATAAATTATCTGCAACTCATTTCTAGTCACCCAGTGAAGCTCCAAAGATAAAATCTTCCTGTAGGGCGGGGGAGATGGCACAGAGGTTAAAGGCACTTGCTTGCAAAGCCTGATGTCCTGAGTTCAATTTCTGATTCCCCAATACCCACATAAAGCCAGATGCACAAAGTGACACATGCATCTGGAGTTCCTTTGTAGTAGCAAGGGGTCCTGGCACTTTCTCTTCCCACCTCTCTCTCACTCTTTCTCCTTGCAAATAATATAAAAAATTTTTTTTAAAAAAGAAACCTTCTGCATCTTCTGCTTTGTGTGTGGGAATCTACCTGGATTTCCTCTTTCTGATCTTCCCTGAGGTCCCAACTTGGTAACATGCACTGCTTAGAAGTCTATAAGACTGTAATCTCTAGGAGAACAGGGATCCTGTTTTGCCTTGCATCCCAGATTCCCACGGTACCCAGCACACCCATCCAACAAATGTTTGGTGAGTATCCTAAGAATTTTCCAAGCGGAAGACACACATCAGAACTACCGACTTTCAGATTCAAGTCTCAATCCCATAGTGCAGGTGGCCATTGATTTCAGTATTGCTCTGGAAGGAAGTGGTATCTTAGTTTATCCCTAGCTCCAAGCAGTCCCGCCTGGGGACAAGAGCACTGACTAGGTCTAGGATTTCCATTACTGAAGGAAGGCTGGCCTGCATGCCTCTCTGAGGACTTTAGCTCACAATTATCTCATAACAGACCATCTATACAAATACCAGGAACTGATATCCTTTTACATGCCTCTGAACACAATTTTATCCTTCAATTGAATTATAAAGACATATAACTGTGCACTAATCAGACATGGGTGGGAAATCCATATACACTTGTGGTCAATTCATGGATCAATGTAATTGGCATTCGAGCAAGCAGGGTAATGAGAAATCTAGGTGTGTGCTAACATGCAGTGAAGAGCCCTATCTATCTTTCTGGTGGTAACCCAGAGTATAGCAAGAGTTGGCTTTCCCTTCTAAGACAACTCCTGACAGTTTCTCATAACTGCTCCTTGTACCCAAATATCTTGCAAGCAGACATCCAAAACAACAGATGCTTGCTATGTTAACATACAGCTGTGTTTCAAAAAGTGCAGGTGCCATCAGAGACCTAAGTCTGCACCTGTTGGGTGAGACATCACCTCAGCTACAACCACTAAGTGATATTTTATAGCAGTGTTACGTCTACAAGTGATATTTTATAGCAGTGTTACGTCTACATCCTCGAACCCAGTCAGGATCTCCTTAGAAACCAGTCAAGAACATGCTAATTTCATCAGCTGCTGCAGAAATTCCAAATGGATTATTTTTTTTTAGCTTACTATTAGAAGAAACACACCTTTAGTCATGTTCCCTGTCCACACTGGGAAAAGACTTACATCAAACTCAACAAATCCTCTCTGAGCTCTAAATGATCTGTCCTGTATATAGCCAGGGTATTTGTAATCCAATTTCCTATCTTAAGGTAGTGCATTTAATCTGTATAAATTGGAAATTTTCAAAATTAAAATAGAATAAAATACACTTAATATAAAATATGTAAATGGAATTTTTCTTTGAAGGGTCAGGAAGGAACACATAAAATTTTCAATGTCATGGAGTCATCATTACTACCCAAGATAAGTACTCAAACTACCTTATGAGTAGAGCTTTTTGTAAATTCACGTGGTGACCTGTGATGGCATCTTACTAGTCTTCATTACTCAGTTCCCACTGCACTAATCTGAAAGCAAACAACGTTCTCCCACGTATACTGAGTATGTCTATACTCAGTAGTAAACATGTCCTACGAAGTCCCAACTTTATCTGAGTTTGAGTAGAGTAAACAAGAAAGGTAAGCCTCATTGTTACAGCTATTTTTGTATTGGATGTATTTTGTATTGGATGAGGACATGGAAACCCCCTGCATGCACACAGAAACAAATCCCAATGTATATTGCAATTAGTGAGTGGAAATCATGCTGCAGGGTAAAAGGGACCTGATACAGCAGCTTCACCAAGCTTGTAGTTGGTCTCCTGGAGGAGCAGTGTCCTCATGGGAGAGCGCTGCTGAAAAAAATCCCAATGCATATTGCAATCAGTGCTTCATCTCTTTGGGCACCTACTTGTAAAGGGGAATGCACACTAACATGTACACTATTAATATAAATAAAAATACTACATTATTAATGCTAATACGGAAGATAGCTCGCCACAGTCTGCCTCCTCCATGGAGCCTTCCTCACTGTTCCTTGCTGGAATTCTGAGGAAGTCAATACCCACAAAACTTATTTGGGACACACTACTGACACTATAAACAATAATGACATTTGGATAGCTAACACTGAGGGGTCAACATCTGGAAGACATGAACCCATTCCATTGTTGTAAGCACTATTTGACATAAGAGAAGACTAAGGGTGAGAGGGGTTGGATAAAATGTCCCATGGCACACAGGTGTGAACAGGAGGCCAGGGATCCAGCCCACAGCCTTGTTCCTGAACCTTCCTATTTTGGCCTATGCTTCTCTTTCATCTGTAGTGTGTCCTAAATCCTAAGAGGGCTCTCTCTATTCTTAGAGCCTTACCTACATTTGCTAAGGATAAATAACACAATTTTACATCACTTGCTATTCATGCTTCAATAATAAAAGACAAGATTTTTCTTTTGCAAAACCTTTTTTGCCTTGTTTAAAGATTACAGGAGACAAAGAAACAAAGAACCAAACCTAGTCCCGGAGGAGTGAATCCCAGCACCACATGGCTAGCAACAGCATCAGAAGTAAGGAGAGTGGGTCCACAGGGAGCTGCACCGCACAGATCTCCTTAGGAAGTGGCTGTGGGGAGGACAGGCAGCACGAGGCCTCCTGCTGTCAGCTCATTCAAGGTCTAAACTGACATGGATTCCTACAGGCCTGAGGCTTCATCATGGTCCCCTGTTAAGGGGTGGGGTTGCATGGGGAGCAGGCCTGCTATACATTGGTCCTTCCACAGCATGCTTAGACCATCTGATGGCACGTAACTGAGACTGACCACGTGAAGTCCACGGGATGAGACCCACCAGAGTGGGGAAGGCCTGATGGAGGTCTCTGGCAGGATCTGCTCCCCAACCCACAAAGCATCTCAGGGCAATGCAGAGATCAATGCTTGCTTCCAAGAATCTCGAGGATGCAGGGATGCTAGGCCCATCTCATCTGTTTACCAGTCTGACCTCTGCAGACACCAGAAGGATCCTGGCAGAGGACTATAGATTGTGGCTAGCTGAACCAGGTAGTGGTCCCAACTGTACCCACAGAAAAGTATCTGTTCCTATCCTATTCAAGAAAGAGAATAAAACTCAGGTCACATTCTCTGGAATAGACAAAATCCACTTAGAGGGGCAGGGGAGATGGCTCAGCAGTTAAAGACACTTGCTTACAGAGCCTGATGGTGAGGTTCAATTCCCTAGTACTCATGTAAAGCCAGACACACAAAATGGTGCATGTGTCTGGAGTTTATTTGCAGATGCAGGAGCTTTGGCGTGACCCTTCTCCCTCAAATAAATATATAAAAATATATTTTTAAAAGCTACTTAGAATTTCACTTTAGGTAAAATTTTCCCGCCATCTGCTACAATATATTACCCACTATAGTTGTCTCAGTATAACTCTAGAGCCCACACTTATGGCTATACAGGGGAATCTCAGGTGATGACCTGAAGCAAAAGGTCCATGATGAGTTACAGATGGGTTATCTTGGTATGTGGATAGCAGCCAAAAGTACATCTGAAAAACAGCACCTGAATTACAGATGCATGGAGTTGGCCACAAAAACAACAGTGGGAGAAAAGCTACCTAGTAAGTGGGGCTTCATGCAGGGCATGAATCAATTTCACATGGACGGAGGAATAGCAAAGGCTACATGGTCTTGTGTAAAGGATATATGGGCTCATGGGCAACAGTGACTGGCCCACTCAGATTGATGAAGTCCTAGAAAAAAATTTCAAGGTCAGGACAAGGTCAGAGGTAGATGAATGAACATAGGGGAATGTGCATAAAGGTGGAAGAGTCTTGTACCACATTATCACCTCCCATGGAAAAAACCTGAGCAACCAGGCAACCCAAAAGCCTGCCTACTCTCAGCACTATTCATACACAAATGAAGTAGACAGAGCAGCAGAAATGGTCCTGACAGCATGAATCTACACATACTAAAATGATCTAATTGCCAATGCTAGCCAACAAGAGGCCAGCAGCACACCCCCACGATGGCACTGATCCTCCACAAGACCAAATGTGATGGTTAAGTTTATTGTCAGCTTGGTCTGTGTAATAATCCACAGTAATCTTGGGTGGGTCTCTGAGTTTGCCTGTAGAAAGGATTGACAAAATCCTTTTGGGATTTTGGAGAAGGGAAGAGGTCCCTTCTCCAAAGTGAGCCCTTCCCCCCAGAGTGGGTGGGTCTTCCAGAAGGGGATAAGGAAGCTTGAGAGGAAGGAAGCTCTCTTCCTTCCTCCCCTGGCTGCTGGTGCTGGCTCTGCTTTCTGGGCTCTTCGTGAGACACACTTCTTCCTGATACCCTCTCTTCATCCCAGCAGTGTGTTGCTGACTACAACACCAACTACACACTTGGTGAAGCTAATATATCAGGCCCCTTTTTCCTGGAAGGCTAGCAGCTCATTCTCATAGAAGCTGCATGAGACCCTCTGGCTCACAGGGCCTACATTATTATCTAAAGGTTTACTGAGTACCTTTGAACCTCCAGCACAGGATCTAACACAACATTAAATCAAACTGAGGAACCCACTTTACACAGTGACCCATACCCATGTGATCCACTGGTCCAGTCACACGGCACACCCAGTGTGTGGAATAACCTGCTGACAGCATAGCTGAAGCATCAGCTTGGAAGTCACATTGTGCAAAGGTGGGTGCCATCTTCTAAGACACAGTATACGCATGGGCCTCTGTGGGGTGCTATGACTTGGGGGAAGAATACACGGGTCTAGGAAGAAGTGTCTGTAGGCCCATGTCCCACAGGACTTGGAGCATCTCTTTTCTGAGACTTTGGTCTCTGCAGTTATCAGTCTTGGCCCCTAAAGGAGGCACTTTTTTTTTTTTTTTTCCAGATGAAGCAAGGTATGGCTGCCTCCAAGATACTCTGGATTGATGGCTTAAGAACCAGTAGGTAAACAGGAGTCACCATCCTGCCAACTGGCTCTGACCATGGGAAGGTAGAGTTACTACTATCCGTTGAAATGATGAAGAATCCATGCAGTCTAGAAGGTCCACATGGGGATACATTCATGTTCACCTGTGACTCTAAGAGCTGGTCTGAGAAGGCCTGGCAGGGGTGAAGCACTCTGTATTTCCCTATTGGGTCAGCACTGATGGCAAAGGGTGAAAAGAATCTAGAATGGCATTAAAAGAGACATTGACTACTAATGGTGGCCCCAAAAGAAACTGTAGCAGTGGAGCTGCACTGGATCCCACAACCCTTCTAAGTTCTCCCACAGGAAGGAAAGCCCACTGGCTGCTTACAGAAGCTGCTCCCTCAATGTGCATGGGAAGGAGAGCTGGGCCACAGGGGCGACTAAAAGACAAGAGATGTGTCCTCACAGTAGCTCACTGACAGTGGCAAATACAGTAATATGCTGCCAGTTGCTACTCACTGTACCTATTGAAAAGTGGCAAATATGCCACTTCTAGGGAAAACATCAATGACCAGCACTCTGGAACACAGCCACACAGTAACAACAGCACAGCTGACAAGACCAGAGATCCTCTACTAGGAGGTGCTTGCAGCCAGCCATAAGGACATTCAGCACATGGCCTCCAGTGGTCAGATCACCCAGGGTCTGTCCCAGCTGTAGAGTGCTATCTCACTGCAACCATGGACTTCCTAGAGCCACCTGCACTGGGTGAGTGAGGAAGGAGTACAAAGGTGTGCCTCCTGGTTGACACAGGGTTAAGTTGGCTCTAGTGATCTCATAAGAGGTCAAGGCCCTGCTGGATACATGCAGCCTCTTTCCCTCAGCTCAGGCCTCTCTTCCCCTTCCTTTCCCAGGTGCATTACCATAATCCACCCACCATACCCCAACCCCATTACAGCACCCCTGCCCCTTGTGTGCTGAAATATGTGGCTCCTGGAATCCCTGGACCCAGATCTGCATCTGGGGATCTGGACAAAGTATGGGTCCCTGTGTTAGAATATGTAAAACCAAGGGACAGTGCCTCTGAGAATGACATAGATGCCTTATGCGGTGGTATACATGATTATCCAGCCCCCGGTGGTTTTTCCCTCCCTGAAGACTCCAGCTGGTGAGCCCTCATCTCATTCCCTTGAACTCTGAGTCTATAAATCTGGGCTCATTTGTAGCACAGAAGTCTCTGTTCCTACAGGCAGATAAAGTATCATCTCTGCCAAAAGCAGTGCTCATGGAACAGAACTCCAGGGCCAACACTGAAGCAGAAAGCTCCACCAACTCCGAAACCACTCCCTCCCACCTAGGGCTCCTGGCTTCCACTGGGTTCACAGACAAGTCTCGCACATCACACATGGGGAACCTAACAAAGCAACACAGGGGAGGTGGTGCAAGAGCATGCAAGTACATCATCTGGAAAAAGACAGACAGATATAAAAGATTTTCTATACCCTGATTTTATTTCCCTTCTTCCACTCCAGCTCAGCTAGGAGGTGGCTGTCCTGAAGAATTGATGGCAGTTCTAGAGTAGCCTGGCTACTAAAAATCTCAACTACCTCTCTGAGAAGTTACCTGTACCCTGAGATTCCCTAACCACGAGGTGAGGATGGAAGGTGATGGCTTCTGGCTCTTCCAGGCCTGGGTTTTCATGATGCCCTGAATACTCTCCCTCAGTAATACAAAAGTTCCTCTGGGGTGAGGACAATTCCAGGTACTGTCTAAATGTCTGCTGAATGAACTGCATTGAATTAATTGGTCATAGGGGACTTTTAGATTCTAAGTGCTCCTTTGTCAAAAATAAAAATGTGCCAAAACAAAAAGAAAAGTTACTTTGTGAGAAGCCATCCTGTCCCATGTGCGATGTGTAAAGCCAGTTTGTGCATGCCCCCTGGGGGGTAGGGAGGGGGAGAAGAGTCCATATTAACTGACAGGAAGAAGGAGGAAGGGAAACTGGTAGCTTTAATTTACTTAGTATTAATGTATCACTTAATTTCAATTGGCATGTTTTGTTTTGTTTTTTTCCCAATATGCCCAAGCTTTCCCCTTCCCAATCTAAATCTATTTTGTTGTATGTCAAACAGAGAAAGGAGAGCTTTCTGGAGCTATTATGTTTGGGATTTATGCTTACTTAACAATACCATAAAAATAATAAAATTTTATTTTAAGACTGTGAGAGACTCATAAGGATATTTTCTTTGGAGCACTGTGATGTCTTGAGATTTCTTCTACGGGGACAGTTCAAATCTCAAATCTTTATTCCCTATGTAGAATTGGGGGAAGGTACACACTAAAAAAATCCTTAGGGCAAAGAGCTAACATTCCTGTAAGGATCACCTGGTAATGTCTTTACTGAGGCCCCAAAACACAGCAGGTTTTTTGTTGTGTGAGTTGGGGGGGGGGGCACACAGAAGGTTTAGCCAACATCAATAATGGAGTCTATAAGTTGGATATATAGAAAAACCATGACTGTCCTATCCTAACATGATGTGTGCATTGAGGTTCCATGCTAAGGTGGTTTTCAGATTGATCTGAGACCCAAGTCTGGTTACTGAAGGGTTAAAAATGAGACCATGTCTACTTGCCTCCCCAGTATATTATAAAAACCCTGAGGCTTATATACCACCGAATATCTAGCACCTTGCACTGTGGAAAGAAATCAGATTTTCACAAAGCAGAGCATGGTTCAAATAGTCAAGAACAGAATGAATTTACATCAGGTATGGTGACCCAAATCTGAAATCCCAGCACTCAAAAGGCAGAGTCAAGTCAGAAGGACTTCAAGGTCAACTTGGTCTACTTAACAAACTACAACCCGGCCAGGGCTAAACAGCAACACCCCATAGTAAAAAACAAACAAATAAACAAACCCATTCATTTCAACTCCAATGGTTCAAAATAAGTGTTCCTATCAAAAACATCAAAATGTACTAATTAGAAGTCTGTCACTATCCTTGATCTGCAGGCCCAACTATCACACCCACAGGAAGATGACAAAAGCTAAGAAACATCACAAAACCCTGAGGTTCTTTCTACTCTAGTGTTTCAGGTCACAGCTCTGGATTCCCATGGCAGCTGATGAATGACACAAACACAGTAGACAGTGACCAAATAATCAAACCATCAACACACATGGCCAATCAGCACTCAAGAGATGTTCACTCATCAAGGAGGTGGGTGTCAAAACCACAATGAGACCCACACATTAGAAACATCAAACTCATAAAGTATCAGTGAGGATATGGAGCAATTAGAACTCACAGCTTGCTGTGGGAATAAGAAGTGACACAACCTCTTTGGAAAACAATTTGGCAACTTCTTACAAAACTAAACATGTACCTAACATGTGACCTAGATGCTGTGCTCCTAAGTATTTACCCAAGAGAAATGGTAGTACATGTTCATACAAGTATATAGCACAATGAATGATTGTACCAGCTTTTTTCATAGTAGCTAAGCAACTCAAACGTCTCCAACAGGTGAAGGAAGGGATAAACAAACTATGGAACTGGAAGGTAGCTCAGTAGTAAAGCACTCACCTACCATGGTTGGTGCCTGGGTTCAATCCTGAGTACTAACAAAAAACAAAATCAAACAAAAATAAAACCTGTGGAATATCCATTCTGTGGAATGCTATACAGCAGTGCAAAGAAATTCTTTGATATAGGCAACAACATGATTGAATTATGTGGAGTAATATAGCCATATTTAAAAAGGAGTACATGCTATATCACTCCATCTATAGAAACTTCTAGAAAATACAAACTAATGTACAGTGACAAAAATTAGATCAGTTCTTGTCCGAGAAAGGGCAAGATGGATAATAAAAAGGCATAAGACAACATTTGGGATGATAAGTTTTTTTTATTATAAAGTAATACACAGAAATATACATAGTCACACTTCAAGTAATCTGATTTATTATATTTTATAACCCTCAATAAAGCTATTAAAATATATGGCTGTAAAGAAAAAAATACACATTAGGGGCTGGAGAGATGGCTCAGTGGGTAAAGTGTTGCCAAGCAAGCATGAGGACCTTAGTTTGAATCCCCAGGACTTATGTAAATGCCAAGCACAGTGGCACAAAACTATAATCCTAGGGAGCAAAGCTGGCTAGTTACACTAGCTGAATTTGTGAGCGCAGGTTCCCTGAGAGACCTAGCCTCAGTAAAGAAAGTGGAGAGCAATACAGGAAGACATCTGATGCTGACCTCTGGCCTATATGCATGTACACACATATGAATTTACATGAATACAAACATACACAAAATGCCCACAGGACAATGCAACATACTTTGTTACAGATACTAATTCAATTAGAATGACCTTGCCACTAATATAAAATAAGAATATATGAAAAGAATGAGCAAAATCACCAGTCTGTCTTGTTCTGTAGTCACAAGCTAGAATCAGTTAAGAGGTGAGTGGTATAGATGCTGGATACATCTTTGAGTCTGATGAGACAGCAACAAAGTGAATCCAGCAGGCTCCCACCTGCAGACGTGAATGAATAAGAGCTTTCTCATAGTAATTCTACCATTGCACAGACCTTCCAACAGGGTTTCCCAGACCCACACATTTCTGGAATGGTCCTCACATCCCTGTAGAGTGGGAGCTCTGAATCTCAGGTGTATGCAGGAATTCTGGGAGCCATTTAACAATATGGATGCCTGAATGAGTCTCTTGCTCAAAGCAGCTCCCCATGTGGTTATAATGGGTAGCTGGGGCTGGGACTGCTCTAAAAGGCTGCCTGAACTCCAGAAGAACTGTGTCTCCCACTTCAGTCTGGTTGGTCCCTTTTCTTGAGAGCTTGCACTGGTCCACTCTGACCCAGCTATGCCTGTGCCCCTGGAGTGATGTCAGGCTTTGAATGTTCCACAAGGACCAGCAAGTCCAAGCTGACAGCTGCTCATGGCCACTGCCCTCATCACTGCCTCCAAACAAAAGGAAGCATGCCTCAGCAAGCTAGAATAAGTATTGTCTGGACAGAAAGCAGATTTTTCATGCTCTGATACTAAGCCCTCCTATGTACCTGTCTCCTGGATAGGAATACTACAGAATGATGGGTACTAGCCCAAACAAAGTCCAGTTGGCCCTAAAAGACCAAAGCTAAGAGTCAAATCCACTTCCTCCTTAGGTCTGTCCTCAGATCAGAACTTCGGGAATCTTCCTCCTAAGTGAACAGAGAACCTGGTTCACTGCTTCTTCCTTTCCTCTAACACTATGTAGGGAGTTTCCGGGTTGAAACCTGTGGGTTATAATAGCCTACATGGCAGAGACAGTGAGGGTACAAGAAACATACCAGAAGATTAGCAAATTACTTTCCATTCCAGAAAAGAACAGAAAGATGAAAAGAGTTTCACTTGCAACTAGCTCTAGTTGGGAATGGCATGGTGTGAAATATTAACAACCGCAGACTCTGGCTCTTTGTTATGCAAAAAAGAGCTAGTCTTCATCTGATGAGCTGCACTAAACAACCATCCATTTCTTTTCTTCCTTTGCCCAGTAATGGCCAGAGTGATGTAATAACCACAGCAGACAGCTGTCTTCCTGGATAAAATCACCTTGTAAAGGAGAAATGCAATTAGAGGGTGCAATGAAATATCATTTTTAAACTGATTTTGTAGGCTGCCACATTCTACTCAGTGCTTAATGGCAAGGTTCTTTATTACTGTTTTCTGCTTTATACATTTTCTCTTTGATTCAGTCTCTATGGGCGACACTGGGGTTTAAATTTTAGTTTCTGTCACACTGGATCTGAGACACAGGACAGGGCAGCGGAAAGCAAGGCCAGGACCAGAGCTAGACACTGAGGGCCACAAATGCCTTTGAGTGAGTGGGACAGGGCAGGGGAGGTGGTGGTAGGCGTGTTGTCAGCTCCTTCTCTGATCTCCTTGCCATCCCTTATAGGACAACTCCCCAGACTTCTCTCACTAACACCATACTGCTAGTGAGCACAGCTCTGCATCCTTAAATCATTATGCTCCAGATCTATCTTTTTAAAAAAATATTTTATCATGGGGCTAGGAAGATGGCTTGCTAGTTAAAAGTGCTTGCTGTACAAGCCTGACAACCAGAGTTAAACATCCCAGAACCTTCCTAAAGCTGGAATCTGTAATTCCAACATGCCTACAGCAATGGGAGGCAGAGTTGTGAAAATCTCAAAGCTCAGTAAGACTGGTGTTTGCAGCTGTCAAACAGCAAGAAAAACCTTGTCTCAAAAAGGTGGAAAGAAAGTTGACACACGGAAGTTGTCTTCTGACCTCCACATGTATGCCATGGCACGTGCATGCCCATACATACAAACACTATACGCAGACACACACACAAAGTTTTCACATAGAGCACCCCCTCCAATCAAGGATTTTACTTTCTGTTTAGGCAGCCAGCAGTCAACTATAGTCTGAAAATACTTTCAGAGGAACTATGTGACATCTCAGTGCCTGTATTCTGGTTTATCATACCAGAAACCTTTATTTTACTTAACAGCCCTAAAAGAACACAAAAGCAGCCATCCTGGCAATACAGACATGCCAAAGAGAAGCTTACAGAGGGTTCCTGCTAAATGATTAAGGCAAAAGTTCTGGACTTAATGAGCAAAGAAAAAGAAGTAGATGCTGAAGTTGCTATGATCTTTGGTTAAAAAAAAAAAAAAGAAAGAAAGAAAGAAAGCTATGTGGAAACTAGGAAGGAACAAGAACCTCACGCAAGGCTGCTGTTACTCCGCTGCTGCTCTCCCACTGTGAATGAAGCTCTACCACAAATGGAGTTGTCTGGAAAAAGCACAGAATCCTAAGATTCAGCAGCAGTTGTGGTTTCCATCATCCATAGGGTTTGGAATACATCTTCTGCAGATAAGGGGATTTAATTATACACAAACATAGATAAAGAATACACTGTGCTCATAAAAGGATAGCAGCACCCATATCTATCAACACTGTCCCATTTTAACAACCAACAGCTATGCTGACCTTGCTCCCTACCACCACCCAACACTTGGAGTAAGTGTGGCCCACCTCTCATTTCTCCAAGGTTATGAGTCCCTCAAACTGTATGTCCTTCGAGCAGAACCCACCATCTTTCTAACTCTGTGCACCCTGACATTTCCAACCTGGCCTGGCACACCTAGCCTGTATGAAGTATGCAGCAGACATGCTCTGACTGAAAAGTACACATGGAGTGGGAACCAGAGGTGGGGATTAAAGGTTGAGACAGAGGCCTGGATGAAAAGACAGGACTTGAGACTTTTGACATCCCACCACAGACTAGCACTTACAAGTTTGAGGGACCAAAGACCCCCTGGCTGAAGCAGGGAACAAAGTTCTCCTAGATGTAAAGTATTACAATACTGATGATGAGCTATGGATTTTGGTCGGTGGCTATTAGTTGAACAGAATATGGTTCTCTCAAAGGGAGAGAAGTAGCTTTTACAACACATATGCTAATGAAGCACGATATAGAGCATTTAAAACAAAATGTCCCTGTATTTATTCTCCATAGACAGATTTCTGCATTAATATTTATGAGGGATTCCTCATTTATTTCTCCCAGAGACTTTTCTCCTGTCCAAAGAAAGGGGATAAAAGATAAGTAACATGAACCAATTATCTTTTAAAGAGCTACAAAGGACTATCTTATTTATCTGCAACCTGCCACTTGATTAATCCTCCTAATATACCACTTTCCATATTTTAGTCCCTGCTTGTGAGCCCACAGGGCATACTGGGAGACTTTGGCCAGTTGGTAGGCCTGCCCTCTATGACAGCCTTAGCTAGCTCTCTCTGTCCTTATTCACAGGAAGGAGAACTACTGGGGAGAGGTCTGAAACTCCAAGGCTGGGTTGTGGGTACTTCTGTCTAAATGGCAGTTGGTTACCTGGCCACTTCAACACTCACACATCTTATTCACTATAAGCCCCAAGCACTGCAAACGCAGGTCCAGCAGGTCTTGTGAAAAGATGTTCTTGGCCTCCACAACCAGGGGAGCTGTGAAGAAAGGAGCCTGCCTTCAGGTCCACTTGTTCACCCACCTATGCATGAGTTGGAGTGGACAGCAAAATCACCAGGGTATCTATGGGTTACATGGGGAAAATAGGATGGGCATCATGCAGGCACAAATTCAGAGCCTTACAGGAGTAAGACATGAGAAGAAGGGTTCTCTCTGCCCAGGCATGGAATCACATTTTTTCTTCCACCTCAATGATTGACTCAGAGAAACACTTTCCTACTCTACCAGCCAATAACATGAGGACATAAACACATTTTTTTTAAAAAAAGGATATTTCAAAAACTGTTATAGGTTTGTCTTCTCCAGGGCCTCAAATGAGAAACTCTAAAAAAGCTGAGAGGACAATGGACCCTCAAAATGCTCTCTAGGTTTATTTCAAGGCCAGTGGAAAACAAGCAAGTGCAAGCAGTAGCAAAAAGCTAAGGAGAATGAAACAAAGCTTGGATAGTTAAATTTTTACAGTCCCAGCCCCTGAAAGAACAAGTGCCCAGGCTAGCTTTCAGCTCTGGAGACCAAATGTCACCATACAGGATTTCTTTCTATCTCAGAATTGAGACTGCCCTTAACCAGCCACAATTCTAAAACCTTTCAATAGTTGATACAGTGTAATTACTACCAATGTTTTCACTTGTGCACACAAACCAGTTGAAATGGATAGACTAAACATTACATGGTGAGCTGTAGGGTTTGAGAATCTTGATAGGTAACTCCGGCTATCTGAACACTCCTATTCACACTCAGGACACCAAACAGACGTGGGCTGATTGTGAGATGAGACTGGCACTCCCCAGCAGTCTCGGAGAAAGATGAAGTCCTGAGTCAGAAACTGATACATGAAGGAAGTTAATAAATGAGCTTCGGCAGCATCAGTTATTGGAAACTGATCTCTTCCTTATTAACAGGGTCCCACAATGGAGAGGAAAGATTTCTCCATGTTCTAGAATGCAAACAATGTTTTAATCTTTAATTATATTCTCAATTTCAGCTCTTCTGGAGAACTACAGCCACCTAGGCCCAGGATTATTTCTTTATTACAGAGCCTCTCTGTGGTATTTAATGAATATTGTTACTTAATACTTGCCAGTAGGGGAAAGAAGGACTTAGTGAATTTCTACCCAAGTTTTGATGACTTTTTCTGAAACTCAGCAAACTTTCACCTGCACAGTTTCCTTTCCTTTGTGGTCCAAAAGCATAGGCAAAACACTTCTTGCCGGGCGTGGTGGCGTATGCCTTTAATCCCAGCACTCAGGAGGCAGAGGTAGGAGGATTGCCATGAGTTCAAGGCCACCCTGAGACTGAATTCCAGGCCAACCTGGACTAGAGCGAGACCTTACCTCAAAAAACCAAAAAAAACCCACTTCTCTACTGGCAGCCCAGCTTCAAGGTGAGCAGTTGTGCACTGAGCTGCTCCATGTGCAAAGCCTCCCAGTAAAGAGACTGAGGAGATAATGCCCTGCATTTCTAAGGCTCAAGGCATGGATCAGTTTACTCCTCATTCACTGTTACTCTACTCAGAGCAAAATGAACTCAACTCCAGATGCAGGTATTCTTATTCAAGGTTCCTATCACCACCGAAGTGGATGAATTTAACATAAATTAATCATTATATAACCAAATTTTACTTTCAGGGGTAAAACAAAGCCCAAGTCATCAAGAAACAAATCAGGCCCCTGAAAAGATGCAGGCTCACAGTCATCAGGTGAATGATTTTCATAATAGAACTGCAAAAACATGACATTTTTTTATCGATATGGCTAAAGGGAAAAAAGAGAGAGAAAGGAGGAAAGAGGCCCTCCTAAAAATGATCTGAAAAAATGAAATGAATAAATAAATGGTCTGAAAAATCAGTACCAGAAGAGATAATGATTCGATGGCCAGGAACAGTGTCCCTGGCCAGGACCTGCCTTGCTTGGTAAAATATCAATGACTCTGATAAGCTCTCCTCATTCATCATACTTGTCAAGGACAGAATGGTGTAGTTGCTTTGCTCCCATGATTCCTAGTGGTTATACATTAAGAAGAAGACGTCACCAGCCTCTGCCTTTTAGAAGCACAGCAGCCCTCACCACACAGTCTGGAAAGAAGCCAATGATCCACAGAGCACCACGTGGAACTGCGAGCGGACAGTCTTCTTAAGAAGCAGATGAACAGCAGTGGCAAGAGACGCATCTCATTCAGCTAAACTCCTGGAGCCAGATCAGTGGCTGTACTGAACACAATCTGTTGTTCAAACACTGGAACCCCAAGGTGTGAGAGCCGTGTCATTACCCCCACTGCCTCCTGAGTCAGAAGCACTTCTTGTCAGTGTGCTGCTTTGGTGGTAGTGTTGCTGTTCCTCACACATGAGGGGCTCATCCAGGCACCAGAGCATGGAGCAAAGACAGTACTGCAACAGATGCAAATCACTGAGGAAATGCCACCATGTACTTCAAAGACCATGGAATGGAATGAGCCATTGATGTCTACAGCACAAAGTAAATCACAGAAGATCAAAAATCGGAACAGCATTCTGCAGGGCTGTGTTATGTGGAGTTCCAGAGTCAGTTAAGTGAGGGACAAAACAGACATCACCACAGAGGTATCTGAGAAATGTGGAGACTGGAAGTGAACTCTACCCACAGGCTCTGCTATAAAGATAGTAACGCAATTTGGGAGCCATGGGAAGTGGAATTCACACACATTTCCACAGGAGATGATTTTCAATGAAGCTTGCTTGATCTACTAATGGGATATATAGGAGATAAGAAGACCAATGGAGGAATGGTGTTGGGCTTAGGAATGCCACCTAAGTGGATGAGTGAAGTACAGGCTGTGACTGCACAGAAGGCAAGCCCAAGAAAAAAAGTGTGTCCTAATTCAGCAGGCGAGATCTCTTCATGAAATAGTGTCATTTAAAAGACACTGGCTTATTCTAACTTCCAAGGGGCAGGGAGATAGAATTTTTCAATAGAACCTTTGTTTAAAAAAAAAAAAAAGTTTTCCTTTAAATCTAAGAAAAGAGGGACACTGCCACCTCCGGGCTACTGAAAGCACCATTTCATTAGCTGCTGAAGTCACCTTTTAGCTGACTATATGGATCCAAATCAGCGTCTATGTTAACACAGGAGCACACCAAAACCCATGTCAGAAAGTCAAGGCTACTGTCGGGGAGAGAAAGCACATGTAAACAAGAACATATCTGACAGATATTAAATACAGGTATCTCAGCACAGCACTCACAGATCAATCAAGTAAGATAGCTGCTCTCCAGGCTGACCTCAATCCTGTGAGGGTCAAATGCCTGGCAATGTTTCCCCAGGAATAGGGAGGCAGTATCTTTGCAGAAAGAGAGTACCCCTTCTGCTAGACTCAGGATGGCCGGGAAGGCAGGGGGAGGAGAGCTCAGCAGTGCTCTGTGAGCGTGAGCTTTCTCTAAAAGATCTTTCAGTGCAACGTCTTTATCTCCTTTCAAGCTCTTTGTAGGGGAAAAAGATGTGAATCATTAATCCCACTAATCCCTCATCCTAAAGAACACTGGGGAGATTACAATCTTCCAAACTCACCCCACAAACTGCCCACTTTTTTGCTGTGCCTGTAGTTCCTGTGGACCCGCTGAGCCAGTGTCAAGGAATGTGTGAGAAACCACACAAGCCCTTGGCTGATTTCCTCCACTGCTTAAAAACCAACCTGGCCTTAGAGACATGATGAGTAAGGAAGCATCTAGCTCCTTAACGAAACAATCACTTTCCTACCATGAGTGGGAAAGAAGCCTGGTGGAGCTCAATGGACTTCCCTAAGTGGGTCTCCCTCAGTGCCCTGCCTGGCCTTCTCAGCATTACAGGATGACAGTCATTGTCAGGATTTGGCACAGGCTGTTACCATGTCCCATAACACGTTTGCTCTCCTATCTACTCAGAACCTCCTGAAACCAAGATTCTGAATCCTAGCATGGTACATAAAACAAAGCACTGTGAACCCTGAGGACACGCTGACTCAAGTCAGTGAGCACGGCCTGTGCTTGTGCTCAGCCATCCTTCCCTGTGCAATGTCTTCCCACAGGAAACTGGATGCTTTTAAAATATGACCACACATTCTTTGACACTTCCCTCAAAAAGGAGAGCCCCATCTCCTCCTGCTGAATGACTCATCTCATTTTTTATGTGTGAATGCACATGTGTTCATGTGTACAAGTACCTGTGTACCCATGTGTGTATGAAGGCCAGAGGACCTCAGAATACTGTCCACATCCTTTGAGACAGGATCTGTCACTGGTCTTGTTCTCTGAGATTGGGCTAGACTGGCTGGTCAGCAAGCCCCAGGAATTCTCCTGTCTTCTATCTCCCAGAACTGGGATGAGACATATGCCACCACACCCAGCTTATTTATGTGGGTTCTGGGGATTTGAACTCAAGTTCTCATGCTTATAAGGTAGGTCCTTTATGAACTGAGCTATCTCCCAGCCCCTTGGTAACACCTGGCTAACAAACAGAATGGTGGACAGAGCTAGACTATGTTTTGTGAGGCTAGGACACAACAAGACCACTTTGTCTGGCTTCCTTTCTCTTAGATGACTTTGTCGAGGCCTATGTGGGGAAGAACCACAGCCTCCAGCCACAGTCAGCAATGTCTTGCCTGCTGGGACATGACCAGCCCGGGAGGTGCAGCTCCTGACCAGCTAAGCAGTCTCCCACGGGAAATTGCCCTGGCCACACTACAACATGCTGAGGAAGAACTCTACTCCCCAGATGAGCCTACTGCTGTTCAGACACAGCTTGGCAAATTTCATACACAGCAATAGTTAAGTAACATCAGAACCTTGGCAGATTTGGAGGTTTTATAATGGCAGTCAGGAATATTCTTAATGACAGTTAATTTATGTTTATAGGATGCTTATAATAAAATTTTGTAATTAGGAATCTTCCATACAATGCAACCATAACATTAACATATAAGTCCAAACACTCCATAGAACAAGTCGTGCTGCCTTCCTCTGTCAGCTCCCTTCAGTAACACATTACAGTAGAAGAGGACAGGATAGCAATACAATTCTTTTTGGAGAGTTTTGATTTTAAAAGTGCTGTGTTACATTTAGAAAGAAAAGTCTTGAACAATATCCATCAAAACCTGAAATGCTAAAGTGACTCTCAAGATAACATAACTTTTCCTTTTCATTATCTTTGATTTTTAAAAAATCTACGTCACACACATTAGCTAGTGCACTAAAGAACTTCTGTAACCCAAGTAGGTGCCAGCTATGCTTTGTCATGTCCCTGGCCACATCAAACACAGGCAAAGCACAGTGGGAGTCTGACTACAGACCTTGCCTACTCTGCAATGATAGCAGCTCTGTAAAGAATGCCATGAGCCCAAAAAGCTCAATGATGTGAAAATGGAGTATAGGAAATCATTTCATTGTTGTATTCTTAGGACACAGTAACCACTTTTCTCCTCTTTGAAACAGTATCTTGAGTGATCTATTATAAATTTATAATGACAGTTGTGAACACCTCACTCTCTCCCTTCCTTTGGCATCAGAGCAGTGTCTGTTGATTGCCTTGGAGCTTAAAATAGTGTGTACGTGTCCTCATAATAGCATGTCACCTGTAAGCAGGTTTCAAGCCAATGCAAATGAACAAATGGTGAACAGATGGACGAAGCCCGAACTTTTGTCAAGAGAGAGTTAGCAACAAACACTTTTGGCTCCTGTCTTGGGACCATTAGAAAGACTTTCACTTCTTGCCAAACATCTTGCCTCAGAAGACAGGCCATGCAAGGAAAATGACAAGTTACAAGGCCTATCAGACATCAGGGAGCTGAAAGTTGAGATGTGCAAAATCACTAAGTCAACACGCACGCAACAGCAGAGTAACACTCCTTAAGAAGCTTTCTGCTGCCGGGCGTGGTGGCGCACGCCTTTAATCCCAGCACTTGGGAGGCAGAGGTAGGAGGATCGCCGTGAGTTCGAGGCCACCCCGAGACTACAGAGTGAATTCCAGGTCAGCCTGAGCTAGAGTGAGACCCTACCTCGAAAAACCAAAAAAAAAAAAAGAAGCTTTCTGCTGTTCAAGCCAACTTCTCGAAAAACATGGCCTGAGGTACACGCAGCACGTGAAGACACCTAGGGGTACCTGTGCTCTCAGTGGAGGAAGCAGGTGCAGACTATGAAGGGGTCTGCAGAGAACAGATATGGCAGTTCAAGAGTACTGGCCACAGGAGAAAGGCCCAGAAGTCTTCCTTGTGGCCTCATAGGGCTTTGAACATAGGGCTCTGCCTGTGTCTTCTCCATCTCTCTATTTAAGCAGGTCCTTCTCCCACACTTTATTCCTATCACCTATCTTCCTAGCACTGGTGACAGCTGGAAGTTATGGTATCAGGACCATGTGCATCTTGCTCACCACTACATCTGAGACCTGGAACCGTTCCTGGCACATAGTAGGCATGCTAAAAAGTTACTAACCAAGCAAGATGAATTAGCCCCTGAGCAGAGACAACCAACCAAGGCTCACGTGCAAACAGTCTTTGGACAGGAGGCACAAATCTACAGTTTGTGACTGAGGACCTAAGCAAAGGAGAGCACAGAGCAAAATCCAGACTTTCAAGAGTGTGGCCCTTATCTGGGGAAAACTGACAGAAAACCTATCAGCATATGCTGATGTGCCCATGTTTAAGTCCACATCAATGGAAATACCTTCTAATCAAAATACTCTAACAAGTAAATCAATGGATGAGCCCTCATGACATATTGAAAAGAATATTATACAGCAACAAAAAAGAACAAACAGCCCAGCTGGGGAGACAGCCCTGTCAGTAAAGTACTTGCTATGAAAGCATGAAGACCTGAGTCTTCTCAAGGAAGTGGATACCACAGGAATCCTAGGGTTCACTGGTCAGGCAGTCTCATCTAATTGGTGAGCTCCAGGCCAATGAGAGATCCTGTCTCTGAAACAGATGGATAATGTTCCCACAGAATGGTACCTAAGGCTGTCCTCTGACCACTACACGTACATGTATGCATATATATCAGCATACAGAAATATGTACGCACATGTAGACAAATACGCACAAACACTCTAGAGATGAGTCTAACAGATAGTAAGTGAAAAAAAGAAAATTATAGTTTCTGTTCCTATACAGTCTAGGGGGACAGTTCAGTGGTATAGCATGTTCTCAGTAAGCAAAAGGTCCTGGGTTTACTCTCCAGCAGGCATGTGTGCAGGTGCACGCACATGGACATGCACAAGCACATAATGGTACAAAAGAAAACATCCTGTGTGGTTCTACATATATGAAGTTTAAGGACAGGCAAAATTAATTGTGTTTCCTCTCCCTCCTCGCCCTCTGCAGTAGGGTCTCTCTTTTGTCCAGGCTGGTCTCAAACTCATGGCGAGCCTACTACCTCTGCCTTCTGAATGCTGGGATTAAAGGCGTGCACCACCATGCTTGGCTTGTTTTTGGTTTTTGTTGAGACAGAATATTGTTATATATGTACCCTAGGGTAGCCTTGAATTTGGGATTCTCATGCCTCAGCCTCCTATGTGCTAGGATTCATTGTTTGAAGAAATCAGAATAATGTTCAGTTTGGAGCAAGAGGCAGGACAGATACTGTCTAGGAACATGAGAAGTTCTAGAATTCTGAAAGAGTCATTATATAGATGTGCACACCAGTGGGAAACCATTAAGCTGGCTGCCCACACACCTCACTGAGCCTGCTACTACGTGTGAAAGCAGTAGCAGTTAGGCCTGAGCCCCAGCAGAGCCTTGTGGACAACTGCTCTGGTGTTTTGCCAGCTTGGGGACTGGGATGAGGAAACAAGCCATAAGGCATCGTAAAGTCCTCGGTGGACAGTCACACACAAGATCTGTAAACTCTGAGCTAACTTAAGAGCTGCTCAAGAAACAGCTAGGAAAATTGTGCTTTCTATTCCTACTAGACTAGACTTTGGAAAAGAAACAATTTTGGAATAAAAGATGACTTCCCATAAACCCCAAATAAGCATAAAGCAGGGTTCACCCAGACAAAAGACCTTTTGAAGCTCATCACTCACTGGGGTGGTAGAACCAGGGTGGTGGGTTGAGCCTTCGGTCGACGCTTGGCAGACACGCCCATCTGATTTGCAGACCGCTTCAAGGACTGTTGATTCAAAAGGCCAGATGCCAGGCCCGCATGGTACTGTAGCTGCAGGGAAGACAAGGGGGCAAGAGAAAGAACATTTGGTAAACGAAAGACAAGGGGCATTTGACTATTGGTACTAGATGACTTCGTCACCTCACACATTTTTAGTTTTTTCAAATGCTGCTACTAACATTCTGCTTCAAAGATTTTACTCGTAAGGTGATTAGTTGAAGAGAAAAAGAAGTTCATGGGGCACTGAGCCCACAAAAAGGATGCAGAAAGGTGGACACAGTCAGAATGTCCAACAATGAACTGGGAAAGTGGCTAAACATCAGAAGCACATTATGGCAGCACTTCAGGGAATTAAGGACAAAGTAAGATGCACCATAGCCTGAGAGATGCATAAAAAGATGCTCCCTAAAATACTGTGCATTTCTGAATGCAGTAGAACTGGTGTACTTTTTACTGTCAAAAACAGATCCATATGTATTTTATGGAAGTATTAAAACCTTTCTATTTTGTTAATAAGAATACCCTGAGGTTTCCTTAGAGACATAGTCAGTTCTGGGAACACTTGTTACTGTCATGTCTTTGTGGTAATGAAAACTACAAAACTTATAATCTACTGTGGTAAACCAGGGCCTCACAGGTGCTCACCGGCTCAAGGCTCCATGGTCAGCACTGGGAACCTTTCTCTGGAGTCACCTTTCCATGGTAAAGGTACAAGTATCAATCCTAAGAGCTAGCTCATGAATATATCTGACAACAATGTATACAAATAGATCTAGGGTCTGGAGAGGACTGGCAGAGAAGTCAATTTCATTTCCGCTTACATGCCACTGGAAGCTGAATCCTTTATGTGGGCTTAGTGCCAGCATCCTTGCTTTATTCCTGGACAAACTGCTGAGCTTTGAGGTTGCTAAGGACCAATCATTTTACTCTCCATAGTATTTCAACTTCTCTACTGGAAAAAAGAAATGACACTATCTAGTTCTAAACCAAATAACTTTTTAAAAAATCCATTTTATTGATTATAGTTTGTGTAAATTATAATACACATTTGAAGTATATTGTTTGATGCATTTTGACAAAGACAAAGATCTGTGTAACCCCAATCAAGACAGAAAATTTCTATCACTGTTGAAAGCTCCTGTTGCCCCAAGACAGCTAGTTCCCACAACTCCTTCCTGGCCCAGGATCTTTTGATTTAAAAATTAGCTTGTCATTCTCATTCACTGCCAAATAAAGCACATATCCAATTTGATATGTGACAGAAACCTGCCTTTCCAATCCCATGCCTCTGTATTTTAGATCATACAGAGTGTCATCAATCTCTCTATAATAAAATCAGTCTTGAACAGTATCCCAATTTTGAACAGATGTAAATACAACACTCAAATGTACAAATGCCAAGCTATAATTTTAGATAGAGACAGTTCATATTATCCAATATGCTTCCTCCTCTAGTTTCAACCTAAGCAGGGTCTTTCAAACATACATTTAGAATTAACAAAACATACAATAGTAACTCATTCTGAAGCTCTGAGTCGATTTCTTCTCCACATAGATCTTCTTTGCCAAGTCAGCTACATTCTAGTTCATGGTAATGGAAATGGCAACCACCATATATAAAGGGCCGGGCCCTGGATGCAAAGGGTAATAACATTCTGAAAAATAAATGGCCTCACCTAAAGCCATTGGGCTGCACACAAATAGAGAGTGAAGAAAACAAAGCCAACTGAAATGATCTGCTCCTTGAAAGTGGCTATAAAAATAAAGCTGCCCAGTGACCCCGCAAGACTAGAATGTCTGTGTTAGGAGCATCCATACTGCTTCTTAACAGGCTCTTGATTTACCTGGTCGATCTGCTGTGGGAGCTGCTGGCTGCCTAGTACAGGACAAAGACACATAGCCTTCATGATAAAAATGGGAAAGGGGGGGGCATAATTTGGCTTAGACCAGTGAATTTTGCTGGAATTTGGTTTTCTCCTACAGAATTCTTCAATGGGAAATCAATGGAAGCAAGGGACAGTACACGTTTGAAAGACAATGTTTCAAAATGTCAGCTGCTTGGGTTTCGATCTTCCCCACCAGAAGTTGCAACGAATGCAATATACATGGGGCTTTATGGAACTGGAGGAAAGACAGCTTGGCAGGGCCCCTCCTGGCCCAAGGAACCCTCTCTGCCTTTGGCTCTCCTTCTTTGCTCATGCAAGCTCAGCCATTCCAGCCCTGCTGACTCTTAGCAAGGCAGTCCTGCTAACGAAGCAAAGCGAGGGGGGCTTCTGCCCACCTGGCACCATTTGGCTCATTTGCTCAAACAACCAACCAAACAACAACAACAACAAAGAGCAGAACCACAGGCTAACTGCTGCCTATCTTTCACAGGCATCCTGGGAAGCCTCTTCCATCTTGAGGCTCCCAGCATGCTCCAAGAGCACATGTAGGTGGAAAGACCCCTCTTCTTCCACAGCAAAATCTGCCCTTGCAAGCTGACTCATAATGATTAAGTGACATTTGTTAATCATATATCCGATCCCAGTTTCCAGGAACACGGCTCCAACTGTCAAGATCTATAAGGGGCCCATTAAATATTAACTGAACCACCTTTATAATGGGAGAAAAGGTCAAAGTTAATAAAACTGACAGGCAGCTCCTGTCCAACTGGATTTATACATTATTTAGGCATCAAATATTCCATTCCATGAAACACAGTTTTGGTCTGAAAAGACTCTTGGAAAATGTTCATTCAGCCAATGGTTCTAAAACAGAAGGGTGTTCAGAGTGAATCTACAAATTAACATTAAGAACATATCACACCATAAAGCACTGCCATAAGTTTTCAATTACAAGTTCTGCAATATTGTCTATAAAATTATATTTCAATAAACATACTCTGCAAATGTCTATGGCATGGAAACAACTCCATTTCAAAAAAGCAACTTATCAAGTTCTAATGTGATTTTTCTACCCAAGATCATTTCTTCACTAACCCACAAGAAAGAAAGAAAGAAAGAGAGAGAGAGAGAGAGAGAGAGAGAGAGAGAGAGAGAGAGAGAGAGAGAGAAAGAAAGAAAGAAAGAAAGAAAGAAAGAAAGAAAGAAAGAAAGAAAGAAAGAAAGAAAGAAAGAAAGAAAGAAAGCTATTTTCTATGGAAGAAAATGTTTATGTGGTGAGTGGGGTCTTCATTGGCCATGGAGCCCATAGGGGAGTCTAGTGCTCTTTGGAGTTCTGGCAACACCTTTTTCAGATATTACTTCACTATCTATTCATTTCAGTCTTCTATTTTCTATGAATGACCTAGGGTTTGTTCTCTAATCAAATATATCTGCTAATCATTTCTACGCCTGGGGACATTTCAACAACTCATTAATGATTTCAGTGAAAACCGATCAGACTTAGGAAAACCTTGAATGACTTAACAATTTTAAAGTGATGCTCAGAGCCACACTGCGCATAAGGGGTGCCAAGTGTTGTCAGTTAGGGTCCATGCAGGATGAGAACTTCCACAAGCATCTCTGGGGAAGGGTGCCCCTGGGCTTTCTGCTTAGTGTAGCCATTTGATCGCATCCCACCCCGCCCTTGGGGAAACACTTGAGAACACACCCAACCCTAAAGGTGGACTCCCCCACATTTCTAAAGGATTAGAAGGGTATTTGGCTTTAGCACAAAATGGACACGCCATATTCTACAATTCTCAGAAAAGGCTTGAGAAATTTCCCTGGACAGTCTGGGTCTTCCCTCATGCAATCTTCTTTGAAGAGCCTAAACCATTGGGGTCAAAGGTTGATAAGCTTTATGGTGCTTTGAATTACAAATAACAGCATATACCAGAAGGAAAATATATGAAAGAAAAGGATAAAAACAGGATTCCAATGTAAAATTTCCAACATAAATTTGGGGGTTAGAAAATCAAATGAGCAATGACACCCTGGTTAGTTCTCTACTTGCTGATGTCTTCACCACTGCTCTGGATGCTTCTAACTGCTCCAAAATGAAGGCTTTGCGATGAAGCTAAGAATAAGAGACGAAAATTCCTAATCTTGCTCATTTCCATACACTAAGCCAGTGCCATGACTTACAGGCTGCAGTTTATGCTAGAAACTCCTGGGGGCCATGCCACAGCATCTTATCATATACATTTTTCTAACCATTCATATGGCTGGTTTAAGAGACTATGACATTCAAAACCTCAAAACTTATAAGTTAGACCAATTGGGATTTTCCCACTATAAAATTTATTATTTCCTTCTCGGAGACTCACCAATGTCTTAAAGTATGACTCAATTTACTTTTACAAATCATTTTACCTACAAGTTACTAAGAACAACAGCAAGACACATAAGAACTGTCAGTAACCAAACCCTATGTTTGAGGAATGGGATAACTAAGCTCTAATAAACTCTAACCAGCTTAGACCAGAGAGCCTATGGCCAGCACAAGCCAAAGAGATTAGAGGCATACCCATAAGAGCTATGTGTTGTGCACCCCACTGCCATCTCTAGAAAGCATGAGCAAACAAATGAGGTGGACGTCTTCAGATTCTAAAGGAGTTGGAAGTACAAGACCACAGTTCCTATTGTCCTGGCTTGGGCACCCAGGAAAGGCACCGTCTACTACTTCTCAGTGCAAGAACAAAAACTGTACCCAGGGAGACTTTTCTCAAAGTATCTTGCAGTTGATTCCCTGTAGTAAACACAGGGGCTGTTGCTGAACCTGTCAATGGACAAGCACACTGGCACTTCGTGCAATCACTATGACCTGGTCTGGCCTGGCACTGTCACCATCTACAGAACAGACTGGCTCCACCCTAGAGTTCTCTTATGCTCTTAGGTACTTGTTGTCACTGTAGAATCATGGTGGAAACACTTTTCTTCTCATTCCACTTACCCAAAAGGTGTGAACTTGTGTGTGAACCCTTGCATAGGATGGAGCTCAAGAGTGGGTATTCACACAGACTGTACCTAGACTACTATCATCATAGGCTTCTATCAGGGAAAGGCCTGAAAGTTCCAAGTTCCATCCACGCCCTTTTCACTGGAGAGGAGACTCTGGCCTTAAAGAGGTCACTGGCCCAAAGTACATGTATCCTGAAAGGGAGGTAGGCTACTCAGGGTTTACCAGACATGAGAAACTGGGATTTGTCCCCTCTAGTTCAGGCATGAGCTCCTCGAGTCTTCCTGCTCAAAGGAGCTGAATGTCCATGTCACTAGCACATGTGGTCTCATTGGTGCCCTTCTCCTGACCTCTTTTCTTGACTGGAAATGCACATGCTCTTCCTCCTTCTCACTACAGTCACTATGAGTCAGAGGTGAGTTTGAGGAAATTTTGAGCATTAGTTTTTTTGTTGTTGTTATCTTTATTGCCCAAAATTAGATACATTGATTGAGTAAATATTGTGCTTATATTCCCATTTCCCTCCCCCCAACCCCCAATCCCCTGGATATCCTCCTCGGTGGGCATACTGGAACAATCCATGTGGCAATCAATAGGTTATGGATAGCACAGGAGGCAACGATGCTGACCACCACCCCATTTATGAATTGTAGCTGAGGAGGGTAATGTCTCTAGGTAATCTCTCCCACCATGTGAGCATTAGTTTTAAGGTTTTTATTATTGATCATTAGATACCTTCCATGAAAGAAATCAAGGTGCCATAGAAACTATTATTGTTTAAAAAAAAGAATCAAAGTTCTGCACTCAGCCATGGCATGATAACCTCTGCTTCCTAGCTACTGTTCCATGATGGGTGATCAAGGAGTTGTCTAATGGGTCATCAGTTCTTAACAGAAGACTTTACATGAATCAAAGTGATGGAAACATGGGAGGAAGTTGGTGCCACTTCCCCACATATCACTAACCCAAAGAGCCAGAGCTGGCCAGCACAAGAGCTTGAAAAAATCTTCCCAGGCACTGAAGGGCAAGCCAACACGCGCAGCCAAAGTCTAAGGACATATTTCACCTGGACAGTGCACTCCACACACCCATGTCAACTGCTGTCTGCCACCCCCCCACCCCCCACCACCCCACCCCGCGCAAGTTGGGATGTCTGTGCATGACATAGCAAAGGGTGGAGGGAATGGTGCTAATTTGAAACTTTCAGTCATATATATCCAAATCATTAAATTTCAACTGGAACCCAAAACCAGGATTACTTCGTCATCACTCTGAGTTGCAAAGACCTTTGGCCCTCATTACTGAAACACATTTTGCCTCCAGCTAATGAGAAAAGCACAGTGTGCTACAATAAAGCTCAGCTTCTTCTGAGCCTAACTCTGGGCAGAAAGCTGGCCAAGGGAAACAGTGAAAGAAAAATACCACAAATCTAATTGTTTTGCTTCTGTTTTAATCTAAATATCAGACAATGATATTAGCTTCCTTCCTCCTTTTATCTCCGAATGCTTATTTCAAATAGCCAGTAGTATTTTAAAAGCCTTAGAGTTGAGCTTTTATGGGTAAATAATCTTTTTACTTGGTCAAAACAGCATCAATAAACCATAAGAAGGAGGCCTCCAATTTACTTGTCTATTTACTCTCAGCTGGGCAGCTGGGATCCAGGCCCTCCAATTACTCTGAAAGCAGGACCCAGATCAGGGCTGCGCTTCCTGCTCAAATGTAGCATTGTTTACATGCTAAATGCCATTTGGATGTCTTTCTTTCCCGCACATAAATACTCAAATGTTCAAACTTCAAACACTATCAGAGAAGTAAACAGAGGACAGACAGCAGCCTCATTCTACACAGCTATGATGTTCTGGGCTGTGTAGAATTGTTCTGCTGGAAGTTCCCAGAGTTCACACCTTTATTAATAGGACTTTTTCCCCAACTGCTCCTGTTTACACTACAGCTGTGTGCTTGCTAGCAAACTTCAAAGATGCCAATCAGCTAAGACACAAATCACTCATGCATCTGAGCGAGTTCACTAGCAAAGCAGGCTGTGAATGCAGCTAAAAATGGGGGAAGATCCATCACAGGGACAGTCATTCGTAAGGGGAAGAGAGAGAGACAGAGGAGGGCAAAATGGAAAGGTGAGCGGCAGCCTAGACAAAACATAAACATGGGGAGCTAAGATGAGCTGTCTTGCTGTTTCCCACTAGCACCATGAGGGTTACAATAAAGAGAAGCTCTCACCCATGTCTGAGAACAAGATACAGAGACGATGCCGAATAGCCCCCAGGTGCTATGGACTGATTTTTTTCTCCTTTAAGTCATTCTGTTGAAGTATTAGAAAGGGGGTGTGTTTGGTAAGTAATTACTTTTAGATGACTGCCCTCATAAGAGGAAGAATCCAGGGTTCTTTCTTCCCATCTAGTGAGGGTAGAGCAGGAAGGCGGGCAACTGCAAATGTGGAAGAGGGTCCCTCACCAAATATACAATCTACTGGTACCTGGATCTTGGGCTTTCAGCCTGCAAAATTCTTAGAAACAATTGCTGTCTAGGCCACTTGTTCTATTATACTTTGCTATAGGAGCCAACCTATGACACATGCCACTTAAAAAGACACAGGCAAAAAGTATAAGTAGGACTAGGGCAAAATTTGACAGTGCATGAGAATGTGTCCTCTGAAGAGGAACAAGGTGGTGTGCTGTCTTATGTTCCTCTCTCTTCTAGACCCAAGAAAAGCAGAATGAATACCTGACCCTTCTGTTATTAACCAATGACAGAAGTAGCTAGGAAGAATAAAGCGTTCAAATTACCTTCCAAAAATGGAGAGCACTAGTTTCTAAATGAACTCGGCCTGGATCAACAATCTGCAAAGCAAGGTTAGAATAACGTCCAGCGTTCCTTCAACACTGAAATGCTACAGTATTAAAATTTTTCTCTATGAAAATGCAACCAGAGTATGATTTTCTGTTGCCAAAATCAACACTGACAGAACCTACATATTTATGAAATGTACATGCTTAACTCACTGAAACTCTCTAATTAAAGAGGATAACGAAGGGGTAGATGGTGAGGGCTTGGTGAAATACCTTGTGCCTGGTGTTAAGGGAAAGTGAATGCAATACTAAGTCTCTGATAGGTTCCCCAATGTTGACTGACAGATGGTACTTCATTTATTACTCATCACAAATATTCATGGGAGAGATATGGGGGAGGAATATGCCCATATCATAGCCTGTCCCTGGGTATTCCACCCCCCCAAAAGAAAACACAGGTTTTTTTAAACAAGAAATGAATAAAATAAGAATCACCAGATATGTCTGTACCTTAATTCTAGACAGTGAATTCTAAGCATTGGCTATTTGCCAATTATATAAATTGGTAAGCATGATTTTTTAAAAGATTGTCAATCAAATAAAAATTAAAATCATGATTAAATTACATAAAATTCTTCTTTTGCAGGTTCAGTGTAGAAGGGATGAGAAAGATGAGTCATATACGCCTATTTATTAACTTTCCATTTCATTGAGAAGTTTATTTAACTCTGTCATCTGGGTCATGATATACTGCTCTGCAGTAAGCACCACTGCCATGAGATGCCGCCCCCTCCCCACCTCACCCCAGGCTCCAGCTTTCCTCATTAACCTGTAGACACTGGACACTTGATACACCTAGCCCTTGCTTACTGGGGACAGGAAGCGGAAAAGTTAGGGAACAGAAAAAAGCAGTGAAGAGAAAACTCAGAAGGGGCAGGGGTGCAGCTCAGTGACCCAGCATGTTTTTACCATGTGTTCGTTATACCCTGGGTTTAGTCCCCTAACATAATGACTAGTTGTAAGTCAGGAGACAGTTGCCTGGTTGGAGGCCTGAGAGACCAGGAAGCAGCAGAACACATTTAGAAAGCACCTTTTCCACAGCAGTGCTCTCTTCAGGAAAGGGGTAATGAGGCCTGGTAGGAGGTGATGGGCCAAGGCCAACTGCTTTCCTCCTTACTCAACCAGAAGTAGCAAAGGCTGGCCTTGGCAGTGTGGCTTCATGGGTAGGAGACAGAGCCCCGCAGAGCCTTGCAGTCAGGTGGCTAGCTCCGTAAGAGTGATTCTGGGCATTCCCCCTGTCTTCTGATCTCAGGCCACTGCAAACAGCCATGTTCATTTGTAGGGACAGAGTTGTCCTTACACTGATGGTGCACTCCCTAAGACATTCTTACAGGACCTTCTTACCTTGTGACCATTCCAGGGAGTAGGGCAGTGTCAGAAGCAGCAACCAAGGAATGGCTGCTGGAATGAAGTTATATATGTGGACAAGCCTCAAGCACAGAGTCCAGCACTCTACAAACAGGCAGACAAGAGCTATTCTCGAGGTTAGATGACTGTGCCCAGAAATTTCCTCTTCTAACAAAGCTGATTAGATGGTGTCCTTTTAACCAAATACTGTCACCCTAGCCATGTCAGATAACAAAGTAATGGAAGAAAGGAAAAAATGCAACCACTAGGCTGTTCTAATGAGCAGCTGTGTTGAGAAGGAAATGCAACTTGGAATTCTCACAAGAGAGGAAGACAATCTAATAGGCAGAGATGTCTCCAGGCCATCCTAAGTGAAACTCAGTAACTAGGATGATGGTATGGGGTCTGCAAACCATGAAGCACAAGAAATGACAAGCAACCTGAAGATTGCCAGGCGTGGTGGCGCACGCCTTTAATCCCAGCACTCAGGAGGCAGAGGTAAGAGAATCACCATGAGTTCAAGGCCACCCTGAGACTACACAGTGAATTCCAGGTCAGCCTGGGCTAGAGTGAGACCCTACCTTGAAAAAACAACCCCCCCCCCAAAAAAAACCCTGAAGATCACCTGGGAAACACCTTCACTGTATGGTGGGAGTTGTTTCTTTTTTTTTTTTTGTTTTGTTTTTTGTTTTCTGAGGTAGGGTCTTGCTCTAGCCCAGGCTGACCTGGAATTCACTATGTAGTCTCAGGGTGGCCTTGAACTCAAGGCAATGCTCCTACCTCTGCCTGTGAGTGCTGGGATTAAAGGCGTGTGTCACCATGCCTGGCTTGGGGGTTGTTCTTTTTAATCTACACTCAATCTAAATGCCCAGAAAGTTGGCTCAGTATGATGCATTAGCCTATGCTCTAACAAGTACTCAGTACTGTTAAGATGGAAGTCTCCCTCCAGGCTCCCAAGGGGCTGCTACAGTCTTCAAAAGGCAGGGGGGATGGTAGAAATCTAATGTCCCCATTACCTGATTGCAATGAGCCATCAGTCACACTCAGTTTATCTAGTTAGTAAGGACTTGTGAGACAAGCAGAAACAACAGAAGAGGAGTCTACAATCAGGCCTCTTGGAAAACGGAACAGTGGCTCATCACAGTCCAGAAAACAGCCTTTGTCCTTATTCTACTTCCTGGTTCCAGACTCACTCCCTATTGGCTGCATCTTCCAACTCTAGGACAGCTTTGGACTCACATTCACTCTCCCAGAACTCTGACTGATGCAGAATGAATGTGTAGCTTGGTGCACACACCTTTTCACCCACTCATTGCCTTCTGGTGTCTCACACCCAGAACAGAGGATAGGACAAGAATCTGCCAGCACTGAGCCAGAATTGCTCTTCACAATATAAAAAATGCATAAAAGTTCTGAAAGTCAAAAGCTTTCTCATGGATGTAGGCGCCAGAACTCGTGTGACAGCAAAACCTGACATGAACTGACATGAGCCTATTTAAATCTTAATTTATCTCACTTAGTGAGAAGAGTCAGACATTTTTGCAACACAGTATTTGATTACAGGGTATTATCCCAGACCCTGCTGGAGAAATTAAGTGTAATATGTGGTATATCAATATGCTACCTCTCCATAATACAAAATATTCTAAAATCTAATACATGCAGACTCCCAAAGCTTTGGATTAGAAGCTGTAAACCTATGTCATGCAGAGGGGGAGGAGGCAAGTTGGGCATAATGCCCATGGCAACCAGACCTCATGTGCATCAGAGCCATCCATAAGGCACAAAATGCAGATTCCAGGATTTCACCTCAAATCTGCTGCATCAAAATTTCTATGAGGAGGCCAGGAACTAGCACTGAAACAAGCATGCCCACATGGCTCTCAGACACACTAAAATCTGAATACTGTTGGAGTATAATTTCAAGAAGTATTTGCTTACTCATTAATGGTGGTTCAAGAAATCAGTATCTCCTTGAAAGCCATCAAAAAGGTGAACTGAGCCAGGCACAGTGGTACATAGCTTTAATCCTAGCACTTGAGAGGCAAAGGCAGAAAGGGGGCTGTTAGTTCAAAGCCAACCTGGGTAACAATGAGACCTTGCCTTTTAAAAAAAAAAAAGAAAAAGAAACTTTAGGAGCTGGAGAGATGGCACAGCAGTTAAAGGCACTTGTTTGCAAAACGCGATGGCTCGGTTTTGTTTCCCCAGTGCCTATGTAAAGGCATGTGCACAAAGTGACTCATGTGTCTGGAGTTCATTTGCAGTACAGTAGAAGGCCCTGGCATGCCCATTCATATTCTCATTCTCTCTCCCTCCCTCCACCCCCTGATATAAATACTTTTTAAAGTGAACTTTGGAAAAGTCCAAGAGCTAGTGACATACTGCTCATATAGGCCCACCATGGACTCAGGATTTCAGGCTAAAGGCAACACATGACCAGCATGGAGGGGCTTCCATCTTTCAAGTCACTATCTGGCCTTTCCATGGATGCATGGAAAGGGACAGAGACTGAGAGCTTTTGGAATACTGACGCCTCACCAAGTGCTCAGCTGCACTTGACTAAATAAGCAAATGCAGTACATGCATTGCCAGAGTCTTCAAATAGTTAAATCTTCAATCTTGATAAAAAAGAAAATCCATCAGATGTGATTGATAAGTGTACTTTTTTAAAACTAAGGGTAAAAAAAAGTGAAGATTGGCAACATTTTTCGCCATATAATTTGCTTTCTTTGCCTTTTTCCACAGCACTGCACATAAATCAAAGAAATGTTAAAGAGGCCCATACATCACCAACTGGCATTTCAAAACTATTTACAAAGTCTTTAACAGACACAGGACAGAGTCTGAAAAACCATGACCAGGGAGGCTGAAATTAAAGGGAGAAAATTAACTCAAACACTGACAGAGAGTTAATTAAGTTTACAAATAATTCTCCAATGAGCAAATTATGATATTTAATAAGTACTGCCTTGGAGAAGCAGGGTTACAAAATGTGGAGGGGGTGGGGAGTGAGACAAGCCAACAGAGTTTTCCAAACAAGAATAATGTATATTTGAACAAGCTGCCTTCTCTATGATTAAGCACAGAAATCTGGGAACAAGGCAGGGGAAATGATCTTTTAATAAGGTCTGGAATAGGCTGTGAGCTATATTTCACATTACCCTTGTAAAAAGAGGGGGCGAGGGGAACATGGTCCAAAGTTGTGAATCAAGGTAGACAGGAAGTCAGTCAGTACATGTGAGCAGGGCCCAAGTGGCAGATGTGGCAAAAATCAGAGGGCAATGAGCTAACATGGGCTGTCTCTCCACTTGTATGTAATACATGGCTATGCAAACCAGGAGCTTAACACATCAGTGGCTTATGTCTTGGCTTCCAATCAAAGGGAAAGGTGTGCAAGGGCTATACCTGTCCATCTGTTGGGGACAACACAAGCTGACTTGGGGAGTAGTGTCAAGCACCCCACTACCAATGGAGAAGCAGGCCAACTGTGTAGGCATCCAAGCCACACTCTCCCTTGCCAGGTGCAAGAAAAATGACTCTTATTGATGGCTTCTCTGCTTCTTTGTAAAGCTCAACGTGTAACAATGCCATTACTCACCAGGTGCTCCTGCCCCAACTACTATCTTCCAGAAGTGTCAAATGCCAAAGCAGCAAGAAAGACCCCTGGGAGAGAAAGCTAAAAAGTGAAAGGGAAAAGGGCAGGCCTTTCTCCTTTGACCCTCAGGCCTTACCATCTCTCCCTCCCACTAGGATAAAATGGGCATCAGAAAGCACCAGGGGCATTATTACTCTACTGCACATCAGCAAGATGAAAATGTCCACATATGTCTTTGAATGTGACAGGAAGGTGATCCTTCATGGAAAATGTAGGCCCACTGACATCCAAGTATCTTTTTAAAATACTAAGTCAAGATGTGAGAAACCTATGTGAAAATCAAGGCAAAATTTATGAAAGCCAGAGCCAGAGGTGTTGTGGCTGAATGTGGTAAAATGAATAGTCATGTTACCTGCACCCCCATCCCTAGCCACCAAAATGATGGCAGATAAATGAACACAAAGTGTCAAGTCTACAAGAACAAAAAGAACAGGAAAAGCTGGGCATGGTGGAACATGCTTTTAATCCCAGCACTCAGGAAGCAGAGGTATGAGGATCACCACAAGTTCAAGGCCACCTAGACAATATACCTGGAATTCACTATGTATTGTCAAAAAACAAAACAAATAAAACCTACCTCAAAAAACAAAGAAACAAAAAAAAAAAAAGAATAGGAACAGATAACAGAGAGATAGGATGAGTCAGCTTTCTGTCACTATAACAAACACCTGAGAGAAATCAACTTAAAGGCTTATTTTGGCTCAGGGTTTCAGAGATTTTGGTCCAAAATTGGCTGTCTCCATTGATATAGGCCTGACGTGAGACAGAACATCATGATAGTGGGAGTGGATAGAAGCTCAGATCATGGCAGCCAAGAAACAGCAAGCTAGAAGGAGTGAAAGTAAGGGTCAAGATAGAGCCTTCAAGGGCATGTCTGCAAGGACTCCCTCCCTCCTTCAACTAGGTCCCAAATCCTAAATCTCCATTACCTCACAATAGCCCATGAAGCCATAAACTCATTTATGGATTAATTCATTCATGAGCAAGAACCTTCATGATCCAACCAATTCCTAAAAGACCCACCTCTGAACAATGTTGCAGTGGGGACCATGCTTTAACACACGAGACTTCAGGGGCATTTCAGATCCAAAACATGAAAGACTGGAAGCATATGTACCAGCACCTCCTTGGCAGAGAGAAGCTCACTGAAATTTACCTATGCAGTGGAAGAAGTCAAAGAAAGCCAACTGAATTGCACTGGAAAATTCCAAAGACTGAGGCAGGGGAGGCACCCTATGTCTGGATTGCTTAAATCTTTATTCAACACTCAGATCCTTATTCCCATCAAACAAGGTGGTGGTCTCTCTGGACAGACTGACTTAGAAAGGCTTGGGGATCTAGAACAGCTGGAAAAGGGGGGGTGATGATTAATATTGATTATTAATTTGACTGGATACAGAATCACCTAGAGATAAATCTCTGAGTATGTCTGTGAGGGAGTTTCTAGGTCAACTGATAAGTGAAAATCCACCCCATTGGTGGTACCATCCCTTTGGGCTGGAATGCCTGACCAAATAAAAAAGAGAGAGCAAGCTGAGCACCAGCATTCATCTCTCTCTCTGCTTCCCAACTGCAGACTAGATGTGAACGGCCACTTCACATTCCTGTCACCATGCCTTCTCCACCACAATGGAGTATATCCCGTGGAACTGTAAGCAAAAATAAAACACTCCTCCCTTAAAGTGCTTCTCCCTGTATTTGGTCATACCACTGAGAGAAATAACTAATACAAAGTATATCTGCACACTGGATGACGGGACCTCCTCCACTCCAAGCTTCATAAAAGGGAACAGCAATCATGGTACACCACGCAGCTTAGCCATAAAAAAACACCCCATAGAAAACCATGTAAAACCGAAGCATCAATCAAAGTGAAGCCATGGGAAGAGGGTAGCATATGAGAGTCAAACCTTTATCTTCATGGCAGAGTTTACAGATAGCATCTGAGATAGTCTAGGCAAGTTATTTAGAAAAATGTGGGCAAGAATCCAAAACAACAGCTAAGAGAATTCAAGTTGTTGTGTCTGAGAAGTGGCATGGAGACAGGGACAGGACCTATGCATCTGTGATAAATCATGTAGTGTCATTTATTTGCCTTTCTAGCCAGCCGTGTGCTTGTATTATTTTGATAAAAATAAAAGTGCAGTGGGGAAAAATCCATAGCCACAAAGCTAAGCAGGTCCTGAACATGTATGCCCCTGCACACTACACAATGTGCCACATCACCTGGGGACTATTAGTTTACTATAGTAAGTAACACTTAATTTTACTTCAAGCTTTACTGCCACTGGTAAAGGTTTTTACAGTAGCAGATGCCTTCCCTCCCACACATCAATTAATTTGCAAATTCACTCAGGTTGTAGAGATAATGAGGCGCAGAGCGCTTTCTCCACCCATGAGGGTGAGCAGAGAGTTGCCATCAGAAGTGGCTGTGGTGGGTATGGCACTTAGCTCACAGCAACCAGCAGCTCAGAGAAGGGCTCTCTCACGAGCTGCTAGCCCCAGGCCCACCCCTGGCTGCAAGTAAAGATGAAGAACACAATGGCAAAGACTGAGAACTGACAGAGAATTCTGGAGACACATGAGACCCCTATGTCTCATGGAGTAAAATTAGGGTTTTTAAGGCTCCTTTATAGGTTTGCATTTGATATCTGCTGAGAAAGTAAACTTTCTGAAAAGAAATACTGTGGCCCTCTGAATTCAACTCTGGTGTATAAGCTGGCAAACCTCTTAACAGGCCCACACATTTCAGTGTTTTTTTTTTTCCTTCATTCTGAAAGAGCTAAACCAAAGTAACCAATGTTGTTTCAAAACAGGAGTCAAAAATAGTTATGCCATGTCTGTCCTGCCAAAGAGCTGTCACTTTATTCCTCTTCACTGAGATGTTTTGATGACCTAAATGCTAAGATGATAACACACACTTTCACATTCACACCTATGCAAATATAATTAAGTAACAGAACACGCCAGCAACTTCAGGCCTTAACCACCTGAGAATTCATCTGTGGCCCCCCATTCAGCACCAGGACCAACCTTCTGTTCCCCAGCGTTAGGGAAGGATTCTTCACCTCAACTCGCTTTTGGCCTCTCCTGGCCCCTGGCCCCAGACCCTGCAGTCAAGTTATCCTCCTTCTTCGTGGCAGTGCCTGGCACTGCGCTCCACTGAATGCCCTTTCCTAGGTCTGTAATAAATTGTCCGAGTGTGAGTAAGCATTTCAAAAGGCCTCCTGCTTGGAGACTTTGCCTTTCCAACAAATTAAATAGGCTCCTACAACAGCCTGCCAGGGGACAGCAACATATTTTCTTCCTCAAAATTGTTGGAGGCCAGAAGTAAAATCTCACTGAAATATTTTTCATTCCCCACCAGCCAAAAAGCAGGTTCGTGCATGGAGCTGTTTACCTCCCAAGCATATCACTCTATTAAGAATGCCCATCATAGTCTCTGGATTTTGAAGACAACAATTTTCTTTACACGATTATGAAAGCAATCCAAAGCTCCCCTGCCTTTCTCTGACCCGGCATTGTCTGTAAAGGGCACAGGTTAACTACGTTAAGAAAAGATCACATCAATATATAAACCATGAAGATTCCTGGGACACTGTGGTCCAGGCCTGCAGATTCAGTGCCACATTACCAAGAAGAGCAGCTGCTTTTCTTTTCACTTGAGCTCCATACTGGCCTCACAAAACACCATTAAAATGCCATCAAAAACATTTTTGGATCTACAATCATTTGACATTCTTTTCTAAGAAAATTTAAACCCAAAAACCCTTGGTAAATTTAGAGTCTTGTAAAGTACCACCCGCCTCTCCTTTCGCTCCCCTAAAAAGGACAAGAAAATGCATCATCAAAGGTCGCCCCATGGAATGTCATCAGAACGTGGTGTTTCCACGTGTGCATTTGTGTGGCTGCATCTCCAACTGTGCGCACACAGAAGCCATGAGTTGATGAGGGCATGGCTGCCTTCCTCAGCACCATCTTTATGGTGCGGTTTCTCTTCAGTGTGACTTAGGGCCCTAGTGTTCTGGACTCTGACTCTATCTGGCATACAGGTACAGGTAGAAAGAAGACAGTCGGTCCTCCTATCACCATCCCAGCTCAAGAATCCAAGGACATTCACACTTGGTGATTAAAAATGCACTATTTTTATTTCAAAAGTTAAAACATAGCACATTTCATTCTTTAAAAATTTTATAGCATCTACACTTTCAATTTGAGAGTCTTCATTCATGGTAGGTGAGCCTCTTCTGTTCCATATTAAATGCAAGGCATGTGCAATCAGTACTATTAATAATATAACAGTGCCAATTTCAGAAGCGGCAACACAGCACCAGTTTGCAGCCCCACGTGAAAAGATGTGGAATCATGAGGACCGTGGCAATCTTTATTAATATATGGGAATAGAGGATGCGGCTTACTGCCCTGCCCACTCCAAGCTCAAAATCAGGTGGAATGCTTCCTTTCCTTCCCAAAGCACAATGTGTCATTAACTCTCATAAATATAAACAGATCTGAGGCAGAGAACAAGTGATTTCCTTTATTAGATTCAAGACAAAAAGAAGGAAGAGCTTAGGTGTTCACAGACACATGAGGATTATCAATTCACCAAAGCACATCAGACCCACGAACTGAAGGTCACTGCGGTCACCTATGAAGACAGTAAAGCACCAAGTCTCACTTCTCTAGCAACTACTTTCCTAAAAAATCCTTCACAGTGTTTTGCCCAAGGACAAAGGGCCACTGGGGAAATATTCCCTAAAGATGTGTGCAGAAGAATCACAAGGCAAACCCACTTTCAGGTCTGAAAGATGGCTAAAAATGGGCATTTGATGGAAAACTAAATCTCAGAATGACAGCTTAGGTTTTGAACATGTTACATAAAGCCACTTAACTTCACTTCCTGGGTCCCCAACCATCTCATGTACTAATTAATTCAAAAGTGGTCTCTCAGGCTGGAGAGGTGGCTCAGTGATTAAGGCACTTGCCTACAAAGCCTAATGACTCGGGTTCAATTCCCCAGTACCCACATAAAGCCAGGTGTATAAAATGGCACATGCATCTGGAATTCAATTGCAGCAGCCAGAGGCCCTGGCATGCCCATTCTCTCCTCCCAGTCTCTCATTGTCTCTCTCTGCTTGCAAACAAATAAATATGTTAAAAAAAAAAAAAAAAAAAGAGTGGTCTCTCCCTTGGCACACAGCACATGCAGGTAGAGGACCTGACCATGCACTGGTTATGGCTTTTTCTATTCTGCCTGGCACAGGTTGAGAAAAAGATTCCAAGGAAGGAAGACATGACACAGTTAATATTGTTAAGAGGTAGACATTGTGCTGAGACTTCAACTCTTAAAACTATCCATTCCCAGCACAGCATATTCACCAGAGCACATACCATGCTCATATAGAATTATGCACTTGCCTCAAATGAGTAGTAGTGTGTAAACAGGAAAGATGAATCAAGGTTACTGGTCTACCTAACTTGTGAAACAATAAGAACAACAGTGACATAAGTCTCACAATAAAATCAAGGGCAGGTGTCCTGACAACCCCACTTCACCAATAATGAATGAAAGAGTCAAAGAGAAACTGTCACTTGCCCTAAGTCACACAGCTGATCCCAGGAATGAGCACAACACTTAAAACTTTCAATGAAGATCTGTTTGTCAACTAGAACTTCATTCATTCAATAATGATCAGTAACACACATTTTAACTTTTTATCTTCACAGATAAATACAGTCACTAATAACGCATACTAGGAGGCTAATGTTCCTGGCCCCCTACTCTTAAGGAGAGTATGGAAAATAAACACTTGAGAAAACTAAAACTCCCATCCTGGGGAGAGTACTCCTAATGGGAAAGGGATGAGCAATAAACGAAAGGAAGAGGATAAAGCAGAAAGCCACATGGGAGGCAGCAAGGCAGGGGTTGCCACGTGCAATAGGGTGGCCAGGTATCCCTGCAAAGGTGCTAATGAGCCCAGAACTGAAGGATGCAAAGATATTTTGGAGGAAACCAAGGGAGCAACTGAGGGAAAAGATTCAGGAGAAAAGGCCTTCAAAAAAACGTCAACAGCAATATGCCAAGACCCCAGAGTTTCACAAAGCCCTAGTTTGGGAGAGTTGCAGTTATCCCTGACAGCTGAGGGGATAAGTAACTCTTTTTCTGAGGGGATGAGTAACTCTCTGGTCTGTCTATACATTGGGTGACCTGGAGGGGTAAAAAGCATGGAATTCTACCTTCTCCGATTAGTTTACAAAGTCCATTGCACAAGAGGAATGCTCCTTTGCACAGTTCTTACTCCACACACACCCTCCCTCACTTGATTACACATAAAAGGACAAAGTGTATTTTTATTCACCCATTAGGTTAGCAAAGACCTTAAAAATAGACAATAAAGACTGTGGGGTCAATAAAGATAGATGGTCAATCTCTGTTGGCTGGAGCGTAAAATGGTGCCAACTATTCTGAAAGGCAGATGGACGATGCCTATCCTATGGTAAACACAGCAGCCCTTGAGCTAGCAACCCTGACTCTAAAAATGTACCTAGTGTCTGGTATCAGCTTATATGCTAGGAGATTCACTGCACATGTCTGGAAATACGAATGACAGGAAACAATCTCAACTACCTCCACAAGGAACTGGTTATGGTTCAGCCATGGACTCTATGCAGCTGCTTAAAAAAGAATGAGCTGAACTGCGGGAATATAGTTCATGTCACTTGCTTGCAAGCCTGAGGCCCTGGGTTTGATGTTTGTATTGCAAAGCAAAGGAGAAAATAAAACAATGAGTAAAGAGACTGAAGGATGGATTTCTGGTCTTCCAGGAGAGTCTGCCTCACAGCTGTCTCTACCCACAGATGAAAATGCCTTTGTTCTTCAGGACTAAAGGGTCAGGAAACAGACGATTTATGCTGCAGCAGTTCAGCAGCAATGATACAATGACAAGACCAAGACATGCACTGTGCTGAGTCAGGTGAGGAACACAGAGATCCATGACTATTCCTGTAATGTTTCTGGAAGCTGGACACATTTTTGAAGTATGTTTAGAATCGTCACTAGAACACTCCAACACCAGGCCACCCCAAAGTACAGCTCTTTGGTGAGGGAAGAGCAGAAGTCCGAGCTCCTACCTAGGCAACAATTAGGCCAAAGTGTCAGTGAGGCAGGAACTGACCAGACTCTGTCACTTGACCAGCCAGAGACAGAAAAGCAAGTTCTGCATGGACCCTGAGACAGGGTCTGCTTTGTCCTACTCTCACCCTCCCGTCTTCCAGGTCCACATTCTTGTGAGCTGAAACTCTAAGTAATAACTGCAGAGACCTCAAAAGAAAAACACTAAACTGGACCTATGTTGTTGGTTTGGGTGGGGGGAGACATTCTGGAAACATCAGAAAGGGCTGGAAAACAAAAATATTCTCTGGCTAATGTTAAATCAATAGGAATATCTCATACTCCTAAGCATGCTGATACTCTCAGAAGGCACATCTCTATTGTGTGAGGTGCTTTATGAGTGGCTCAGTAATCAACATGTTACTGACAGCATGATGAAATGACTTGGCCACACCGCCTACTACCTTGACAATCTTCAGCCACGTACTAAAACCCTCTTTACCCAAGTTCCTCATGTGTGCAGTGGCAATTACACTATGTAAACCCTTCACATGGTTGTCTGGGGAAACACCATTCACTGAGAAATAGTAACAGGGTTCTACAGATACACTGTGACCCCCACAGAGCTGCAATGCCTATTAAACAGATCACTCCTAAACTAAAAATCGATGACCTCTGTGGCAAATGCCAGAAAGGAAAGGCACATGTGCACATGCCCGAGGTCCACTGGAGAAAAGGGACCAGAGGCTGAAGAAGCAAAAAAGGGCACAGGTGAACCACAGAGCCCTGAAAGGGAAACAGAGTCAGGGAAGGATGGTGTGGCAGGAGACGCTCCCAGAAAGCAACAGCTCTTGCTTAAGCCCACTGAGCAGGCTGAGCTGTAGTGGCAGCGGAAACAGCTGAAGTAGGAGGAATCTCAACCCATGACCTTACTGTGCTTGAGGTTACCGCGCACTGAAACAGTTCCCTGATCTGATGTCCTGCCTTAGACAAAGGCATGGAAAGAATAATGGTAAGGTTTCAAGTCCACAGATACGCTAGACACCCAGCCTCAATGACTGCCTCACAAAGTAAGAGTAAGCAAGGCTTTCCAATGGAGAAGCTAACAGTTGAAAGACTAGTTACTGGCGTAAAAAAAAACAAACAGAAAGCCACTGAAAAATCCTTGGATTTTGGAGCGGTTGGCAATTCACATTTCAAAATCTAAAGCTTGGATGGTGGAGGGAACAGATGGCTATGCAATATGCAAACAAATCTACAGCAACAATGGGCTCGGCTGGCTTTGGTGGCACCCAGAGAAAGTGGAGCTGCACGCTGACGATGGGATAATGACAGCAGCATGGCAGTCTCCAGGAAGTGGCACCCAGTGAAAATGGGCTTTGGCCATGCAGGTGCAGTCGGGCAGCATGGTGGAATTCTTAAGTGTAGGTTCTGGCTGCCACAACACAGGTGTCCTTCCCAGAAACAGATGAGCACAGCACTAGCTAGTATGCCACTGCTTCCTCAACAGCAGCTAAGCAGCTAGATTTGGGGGGGTGGGGGAAGACACCACATTAACACCATTAACATGCAAGAATGACAGAAATTATAATTGGGAGGACATGACATTTCATCTAGCAAAAGCTGCTATTTTACTGGAAAAAAAAAGTGGCTTTGCAAAGCTATAGCCCCAATGATCCACCCATCTGTCCGTCCCTCCATCCCTCTCTCTGTCCATCAATCCATCCAACAAACACTTATAGACCACTTCCCAAAGTGTGCCAGGTATCTTCCTAAGCACTTTGAAAACATCAATGAAATAAAAATATAAAAGCATTATTTTCAAGTAAAATGCAATGCACATTAGATAAAGTGCATTGTGGTTTTGTGAAGTGTGGGGTACAGGGGGTAAAGGGAGGTGTTCAAAGGGGACAAAGACTAGAAAAGGAGAGCACAGATGTGTGGGCTATGTGGGGAAGAACGGTCAGTCCAGAGGCCCAAGGTGGAGATGAAAGTGGGCATGGCAGAGGCCCAGCCCTGAAGGGGGGCGGGGGACTGCTGGCTTCACTTGGGGCAAGGGCAAGATGGAGTACAGACAAAGGAAAGACAGGTACTTACTATCTTGCTGAAGGACACTGCCTGCCGGCCAAGAATAAGTGCTGGAGCAGGGAGAGCCAGAACAGCCATGGCAGGGCCAAGATAACATGGAGGTCAACCTGGTAGCTGAAGCCTTAGAATGCAATTAAATAGTATGATTCTGGTCCCTTGACCTTCCACTTGACTTGTAAATTACAAGGAATGTTATTTGCCAAAATCACTCATAACAGAATAGGGAGTTAATAATTTCAAAATAAAAAGGAACTTTCTAAGCATCAAAGCTAAGAAGCCATAAAAAATACAGTCAACTTACAAATGTTCAACCGTTACTAGCTCCTCCAGCCTGCCATTTTCCAGGAAGTGCTATGTGTCAGGGGCTTTGTGGGAAGGAGAGCAAGAGCACTCAAGAGAGGGTGGTGAAAGAGATGCTGGAGTCAGACTACTCCAATCACTCCCTCACCTCTCAAATGAGAGTGATAAATAGCACACATGCTTCCACACAGGACAGCTACAAGTGCTGTGTCCTGCACCCGCCCTAGCACAGTCCCCAGGATGCAACAAGCGCTTAGCACTGCTGTTACTCTATGCAGAAGAGGCTCACAGTAAGTGAGTGGATGCTGAGCTGAATGCAGTCTGATCTGCCTGATATCAATGGCTGCCTTGGATCTTATGCACACTTTAAGGAAAGCAGCCTTGTTTCAATCGATGCCACACAGAGAGCAAACACACCAACAAAGAGTGCAGAAGGAAGTAAGAGCAGATGTGCCCTGCCCAACATCCCTCCCTTCACAGATGCTGTGCCAAGTGCAGTGCCATCCCTAAGAAAGGACACCCAAAACTGGGTACTACCTCTAGGGGCTTTTACTAAAAACAGGGGACCTCCTTCACGTCTGTGACCACAGGACCCTTCCCTATAAGATAGTGTCTTGGTGGTCTCTCTATGGCTCTGAAATTTCACAGTTCGATCTCTTGCTTGTTTTGGTTTTTAAGACCACAGGAGGGTGAAAAGTATCAATAAAAAGGGAGGGCATTTGATAAAGAGAACATATACAATATTCCCCCTTCACACAGATGCTATGATATGATAAATCTCACTCAAACCTCCACACCAATATCAACTACTTACACATCACTTTTCAAAATGTTGTCAGACACAGATTGATGGCTCTCGTGCTTCATCTGGTCTGCTCGGCGCCCATCCCCACACAGGAGCCCTCCCCCCACCCCCAGGAGCCAAGCAACACCACACAAAGCCCAGCCCTTTCAAGCCGCTGCAAGCCTCAGTCTCCTCCCTGTAGTGGGGAAATGAATTATTAAGAGATGAAAAAGCAAATGCTGTCACCTTTTTGCTTTATTTCTCAGTGGGAGGACAGTTTAAACCAAACTCAGAAGAGATTGCATAGCAGGTCACCTATGAACAGCCGCTCATGAAACACACCAACTTGGCAACTAGCACTGAGAGGTAGGTGTGGACAAGGGGCTGGCTGAGGTGGCCCCAACCAGAGAAGGCAGTACTCAAAAGCCTGCCCCTACAAATGTCACGAGAGAGCTATAAATAGGGCTTTGGATCCATATCCCGCAAAGTATGGGGCAGAAAACAAACCCAAAGGCAGTATGTTTGCTTTGAGCTGGGAGCAGACAGTTAACTTAACCTTTTAGCCCATCAGGCTGGAATATGGATCAAGGACACCAATGTCCCAATAAAGAACACTAAGGAGACAAACTCTTATGCTCAGTCAGCACATTTCTGGTTCCTCTGCCAACATGCCACACATGTGTGCAACTCGTGCTTCCCACTCATGAGCAGGATTTTCCAAAAAGACAATGTAACCATTTTTCTTCCCCTCTTAGATTGTCAGATCACTCATGCTTCCTTCTATCCAGCTGAGGATAGGAAAGGAAAGGATCCACAGCCTGGTTCCAAAGAGCTAAGCTACAGCCAGAACAAAGAAAGGAAGAGGGGTGATCAAGTCAGGTAAAAAGAGGGCCACCAACCACTGCTGGGCTGTTGCCTTATCCCTTGGAGCCTAGGGTGGGCTTGGGAGAACCATGTGCTAGCAGAGGAGAGGAGCATAGTGGCCAGCCAAAGGAGGCCAGGATGGTCACACTGAGAGCCTGGGCTTGAATGAACTGACCTGAGCATGCGGTGGCACCAGAATCCCATATTCTTACCCCCTGCATATTCACCCTCCTTCATTCTTTTGGCCTGTAACTTGGGTGGGAGGACAAGCCTGCATACCCTGGGTTTCAGCCAGGACCTGGCTGGGAAGTCTCACCAGTGCACATTTAACCTGCAGGAATTCAGCCCTGTGCCACCTCTGAGGGCAGTAGCCAGAGTCATTCCCAGTGCCCTTTGCTCTGTAGAATATGGATTAAGGGTATCCCCAGGGTTCACACTTGTCCTCTGTGTGGCGATGTTGCAAGATGGCAGGCTCATTAAGAAGTGGAGCCTAGTGGGACGGCCTTGGGAGGGCTGGTGGTTCTCATGGGGCCAAGTTGGCTCCTGAGAGAGGGTTGTCAAGAAAGGCCGAACCTGGCCACACCCTGGCTTCCTGTCTGCCTGAGTGACCTCTCCCTTTCACATGTGCTCTTACCATTGTGGTGCCATCCTTCGTGAGGTGCTATAGCCAAGGGGGCACTTCCCAGAGTCAGTGCTGTGCTATTCTTTCAGCCTCCACAACTGCAAGCTGAATCAACCTGCTCTTGTTAAGTACCAACTTCAGGTATTTAAAAAATGGCCTAATAAACCCTTCCTGCCCAGTTCTTCAAGCACAACCACGGATGCACAGGGCTGCTGTGCCAACATGTATTTTGTCAACACTTTACCAATGGCTGTATAGCCACAGGGTTTAGTGCAAAAAATAGATTACTTTTTAAATGTTTATTCAAATATTCAACATGGCTTTAAAAGTTATTCTTGGGGCTGGAGGGATGGCTCAGCAGTTAAGGCATTTGCCTCTAGTGCCTAAGGCCCCAGGTTCAATTCCCCAGTACCCACATAAGTCAGACCCACAAGGTGGTGGCCCTGGTGCGCTCTCTCGCTCTCTCTCTCTCTCTCTCTCTCTCTCTCTCTCTCTCTTTCTCTCTCTCTCTCTCTCTCCTTGAACATGAATAAATAAAATATTTTAAAAATTTAAAAATTAAAAAAATAAAAAACAAACGTTATTCTTTAGGACCCAAGTCCAAATTAGTGCTGTGTGTCAAACAAGAAAAGGGGGATACATTCAGTGTGAAGCAATTAAGAGAAAGCACACTGGTGGGGCCTGGCCTGTGGTGGCAGCTGCCACTGACTTTCTTCTCCAGAATGCAAATGATTAAGATAGATTAAATACCTACTCTGCTTAAATACTCTTGATAATGAGTTTCTTTCCTTCTTTTAAGGGTGTTTGATGTTGGCAGTTGACGGATCTTGAGTTAAATTGTTTTAATTCAAAACAGCACCATCTGTTGTTAGGATCTGCCGGCACTGCAGAGAACCGAGGAGGTGACAAGTACGTGATCTGGAGAAATGTGGAGATAGGCAGGTGGCAGGGTGGGAAGAGCGCTGAGAGGGAAGTTTGGACACTGGCATGCCTGTCCCAGCTTGGCCACATAAGATCTGAGACTCAGTTTCTCCCTGTATAGAACGAGGAAGCTGGCGGAAAGATGACAGCAATGGCGGCAGCAGCAAACACTCTTGGCAGTGCGGCTAGTGATACATACCGTGTGCCAGGCCCTGAGATAAGAACGATCCTATTTACCCTACTTATGCCTTGTTTAAATTTGACATGCACAAGGGTGTGGGTAATAATGTCATCCCCATTTTGCAGAAGACAGCAAGGCTCAGAGAGCTAAAATGATTTGCCCCAGGTCACAGCACACAAGGCCGGCACTCCAGAGCTGCATGGTAACCACAGCACCACACTGCCCAATGCATCTGAGGCTAAGGATCCCTGAAGATCCCTGTGACTCTGCCCCTCCAGAATCCACAGGCCATGGTCTGCATTCACTGAGAGTCATCACTGGAGCAAAAGGCATGCTGAGCACTCAACGTTCCTGGGGCTGAGATCCTAGATGAGTGGGCGCTACTGAACACAGATTACTTACTGTAAAACAGGTCTTTTTTACTGGGCTCAGCATTTGCAATCCAAATGATGATGTGAATTGTATAAAGTAGCAAAAGCTGAACTGGATCTAGCAGAAAATCCCCAGCATTTAAGTTTTTGAGAAGCTAACTCTCCTCCAAGATATGTTTATTCATTTGGAACCATAGCACTGACTACATTAAAAAGAATGACTATTGTCCCATTAATCACATGTACATTACCTTTACCAACTCTAGTTACAGCAACAAGTTCTGGAGGCCCAACACACAGGCTAGGCCATGAGACATTCACCCTTAGAGAGGCAGGCAATCTTTCTGATAATATCTGGAGAAAGTCAATATAAAACTCAGTGTTACTGCTTCCTAACACTTTCATTTACTCTTTGGAAATGTTCATAGTTTGCATGAGGAGGCTGAGGGTATAGGAAATAGCCTACAACCCGTAACAGAGGAGGTAGCCCAAGGCTCAGGTGTTGGCATCACAGCTATTCCTAGTGCCAGGCAGTGGGCAACTCAATTAACCTTTGAAGGCTTTAATTTTCTCTTCTAGGAAAAAAAAAAAAAAAGAATAGAGATGTCTGTCTTCGGGAAATAATAAGACTCAAAATTCAGAGTGTCTTTTGGGGTCCATGGAGGAAGTGAGGCAGAGGTTCTATGGAGGAATTTCTCCCTGCCTCGTATGGGACTAGGAGCAGGTTCACAGTGTCTATATTGTTCATATTCACACATCTCATATAAAAATCTCTCAATTTAAAAAAAACAACAAATGGTTCCCCTATTATCAAACCAAATGAAAATATATGTTGTGAAAGTAAAAAAAAAAAAAAAAAAAAAACAGTCCAGCCAGGCGTGGTGGTGCACACCTTTAATCCCAGCACTCAGGAGGCAGAGGTAGGAGGATCACCATGAGTTCAAAGCCACCATGAGACTACATAGTGAATTACAGGCCAGCCTAGACAAAAACAAACAAAAAAAAAAAAAAAAAAAAAAAAAAAAAAAAAAAAAAAATTAAAAAAAAAAAAAAAAAAAAAAAAAAAAAAAAAAAAAACAAAACAAAGAGATGCTTTCATATTAAAAAGTAAATGATTTTAAAAGTCAGTCGTAACTTAGGGAAAAGGGGGCTGCCTACAAACTAAATGGTACAGCCCAGAGGAGAAGGAAGGACTGCAGATATCAAGAACAGATTAGCACAAGAACAGTGATAATCCACACTGCTGGAGAAAGGGCAGAACCTGAACCTTCCTTCTAGCCTACTGGCAAGACCAGACCTGCTCTTCCACCAGTGGGCAGCACTGAGGAGATGTGAGGGAAGTGAAGTCACATCCATGGTGGTCTAGAATGTCAACTGGAGTATCTATCACTCTTTCCTCATACTGGCTATGTGTTCCACAATGTTTATGATAAACTTTATCACACTGATAATTTAAAAAGTTGTTTTTAACGTGATTGACAATGTAACTGAAAGGAAAAAAGTGGGAGATGGGCAAAAGAAGGAGGACAGCAGGAAGGACAGAGGATGGCAGGGAGGAAGAGGGTGGGTGGCTAGGCACATGGTTGAAACTGTACGAAATTCTGCTCCCCTGCCTGGAAGCTGACCTCTAGGTGCAGTGTACCCCCATGAAAGAGGGTCAGTACTGCATGCACCATGGAGCTGCTTCTAGGGTTAGAAGTACCAGAAAGCTCTTCACATGGTGCTCGCTGGCTTATAAACATCACAAGCACTTTTTTATTATTATGGTTCATACTTTTTTCTCACTTTTACAGTGTTCTTGCAGCAAAAACTTCCAGGGACAGGGGTTCCCAAGACATGGTATCTCCTGAGGGGCCACAGGAGATGTAGCCTGCCCCTTCCTGAGCATTCTTCTGGCAGCCTTTCTGCCTACTGCACCACACTTTGGGTCTGCAAGCTAACTTTGTTTCTAATTATCTGCTTTGCAGTTACATTTGCTGACCTCACTCACATCTGAAGGACAATCCTGAATCTGCTTAAATGATCAAAAACAGTCATGTTTTCCCCCACAAAATTCCATGGCTGGAAAATTACCAAGGAATCCTCTTTTTTTGTTCTGTTTTGTTTCATTTTTGGTCAGTTTCATTTAATGAGAAGCTTGCCATGAGCAAGACAAAATTACAATGTACTTAACTCAATGGAAAGGCATTAGAAATGAGGAAAGTTTTAATTTGGAGTGTTCCTTCATGCCATATACAGACAAGAATTTCACATAGTTCAAAGTATGCCATTAAATCATAGGAAAACAAGGGAGGAAAAAAAGCTATGAATGTCTCACAAATACTTTCTAAGATGAAAAGAGAGAAAACACAGGAAAAAGACCAATAGTCTTGACTACATAAAAATGTAAACCTTGAATGTTAAAAAAATTTGCAAAATCTAAGACAGTCAACAAATTAGGAAGATATATGCAAAACCACAAAGCCTAATATTAAGTTTTAAAGAAAACAATGACAAATATTTATACCAAGTATGCCAAGATATATGCTTGAGACTATTCCCTGAAGCATATTTGTAACATAAACTGAGCATCCCATTATCAGTAGATAATGTAAAAAAGTAACTTAAGGGCTGGAGAGATGGCCCAGCGGTTAAGGCACCTGCCTCCAGTGCCTAAGGCCTCAGGTTCAACTCCCCAGGACCCACATAAACCAGACCACAAAAGGTGGTGGCCCTGGTGTGTGTGCGCTCTCTCTCTCTCTCTCTCTTTCTCTCTCTCTATTCTTGAAAATGAATAAATAAAATATTTAAATAAAAAATAAATAAATAAATAAAAAGTAACTTAAAATACATCCATATGATTGAACATCATATATATGTATACATATGATCAGTATGCATGATACATTACTGAATGAAAGAAAATGATAAGATAATATGTCTAGTAAGATGTTCCATTTGTTGTTTGGTTTTTTGGTTTTATTTTGTATTTTTGTCCACATACCCCATGGACAAAATGACCTGTTGGGTTTTCTCTTCTCTCCACGTTCATGTACTGTCCCAAGCAGGAATCACCAGTACTGGGAATGGGAGCCCAGAGGAGCCTTAGGTTTTGGAAGAAGGCAAATTTTCTGTCAGAGGAGCCATGAATAGAGAACATCCCACCCCCAAATTTTGCTTTTATTCTCTTTGCCCTTCCACATTTTCCATGAATACAACTTTGAACGTACACAGCAAAGCAGGACAAATAAAAACCCCAGGTTTCTGCCCATCGAACCTAAAAAGAGAGCCCCAAGGAAAGCACAGGAGAGGCATGAGACAAAGTGAACTCATCCAGTTAGTTATGAACTCCTGGCTTCATCTCCAAACTGTAAGTACACGGATTTGACTGCAGTGAACATAAGAGAGACCTGAATAACTGAACTATGGGCTAGATGAAAACAAACTTACAGGCTGGACATAGGGTAATTCCTTTTAAGCAGACTGGAATAGTCATGCAAAGGCTTTGAAACAAAACTGGCATTGAAACCAAGACCCACAGAAGGCAGATCTGTACAGAAGGCAGCCTGAATCCAACAGAGTAGACTACCTGCTAAGATAAATATTTCTCTGTAGAATTAAACAGAGTTCAGAGTTTCTAATATAATACTAAAATGTCCAAGATATATTACTTAGGTTATGAAAGATCAAGGAAATCTCAATTCACATGGGTAAAGATGGCATTAAGAGAGAATTGATGGGATTTTCTAACAAAAGTATATTATCAAAATACCCACAAACAAGTAAGGGCAAATGCTCTTGAAATGAATGGAAAGGTACAACATAGCAACAAAGACAAAGAGCAGCAAAATGAAATTTTTAGAAGCAAATAAGGCCAACAGCCAAAAAAAAAAATTGTAATTACACTTGATGGGTTCAATAACAGAATGGAGATGACAGAAGAACACTCAAAATAAACTTCAACATAAAAATTAAACTATCTGGCAACAGAGGCCTCATGAACATGTGAGACAGTTCCAGAAAAACTAACATTTATCCCTGGTACTCCTGAAGCAGAATGAGTAAAGTTGGGGGAGGGGAGACACATGAAGAAATAATGAACAAAGTTTCACAAATATGACATAATGATTTTAGAAGTTATATAGGAATGCAAAGGACCAGAATAGTTCAACAATTTTTAGAAAGAACAATTGTGAGGAACTTATACCTATGAATGTCAAAACAAAGCTACAATTATCAAGACGGCATGGTACTAGTATAAGGCCAACATATAAATCAATGAAAGGAATCTATACAGAATAAAACTGAGAACCAGAAAGGCATTTTATGGTCAACTGATTTTGACAAATGCACTATGGCAGTTCAAAGGGAAAAGGATGGTCTTTTCAACAAATGATATGGGGACAATTGAAGTATTCTGATAAAAAGATTTAGACCCTTATTTCATACCATACATAAAATTTAACTCAAAATGAGGCACAGATCTAAATGTAAGATAAATACTATGAAATTTTTAGAAGAAGCCAGAAAATCTTTATGACCCCAGAAGCAGACAGAAGTCTTAGATGACACAAAAGAATAGTCACAAAAATCCATAACACTGTCAAAAACTGGAAGCAACCCAATCAACTGTGATATATCTATACAATGTAGCACTGTCCTAGTGAACAATAAAAAGGAATGAATTAGTTTCAGAGGCATTATGCTGTGTGAAAGAAGCTAGACACAACAGGTATTAAATGCTCTATGGTGCTATTCTTATGACATTCTTAAAAAGACAATACTGTAGTCCAAAGAACAGATCACAGGTTTGGAAATTCTAAGTGAGAGGAAGGATAGCATGTAGGAATTTTTTGAGATGACAGAACTATTCTGCATTATGGTTCATCAATCTACACACTAGAGTTTGCTCTATACAAAATCTGTTCATACTACCTACCTGATCCAGGAAAAACAAACAAATAAAAAAAAAAAAAACCAAGTTAAGGGCAATCAACTTTTTCAATAGAATTTTCCTAAAACTTCCTGAGATGCCCACAGTGGTCCTATGTGACATTGAAAAGAAGGTGATCACAGGTTTGCTGGCTCCAATGAGCAGCAACATCACCCCTCTTGAGCTTTCTGAATGGCCCATGTCACTTTACCCATACAATTCCCATAGTAACCATGGAAGATATAAAGTCTAGTTCCATGGAAGACCTTCTCATTTTCCTGTCCCAGTTCTAACCACTGTACGAAACTAGATCACTCCAAACTCCAAGCACCCTTTCAGAGAATTCTTTAGAAAGCACTGGATTAAAAGCCAGGCACAAAGGCTCATAACTATAATTCCAGCACTCAAGAGGCTGAGGTAGGAGGATCAGTGTGAGTTCAAGGCCAGTCTGGGCTACAGCATGAGTTCTAGGTCATCCTGGGCTAGATTGAGACCCTGCTTCAAAAAGTCAGGGGAAAAAAGTATCAGATTAAAATTTATCACATATAAATAAATGTGTCATGTGTATCCTGAAGAAGGAAATCTCTGTGCCTTTACACTTTGAGAATCACTTCAGTAAACCCCAGGGAAAACAGAAAACCCACTGTGGTGGTGCTAAGCTACCAAGAGGCAGAGCATGTGGTATGGGAGAAGCAGCAACAGTAAAGGGCACAGGAGACTGAGTAGTGGAAGGAAGAGTCCCAAACACTAGTGGGTGTCCATCTGTGAAACCACAGAAGACTATCACCACTAAGGTCACCTCCAGCTTAGCCTGATGCTTGAAAAAATTTAAATGTATGTTTTGGAAATTACACACACTCATACACACTAATATGTTGGTCCACTTGGCATCTTTACAGTCAGTGGCAATCTACTATTTCATAATAAAGCTTGTCTAAATTGTGTGGGGGAGGGAAGTGAACCATTGGCCCAATTATTTGGGAACTCAATCCTTGGGAAATTCTCCTTAAACCAGGTGTCAACTCTGTAATAGTGATAAATGAAATGACCAACAATAGGAAAATAGTAGAGGAAATGATGATGCTTGCCTTGAATGGAACATTATAGCTTTTTTTTTTTTTTTTTTTTTTGTTTTTTTAAAGTAGGGTCTCACTCTAGCCCAGGCTGACCTGGAATTCACTGTGTAGTCTCAAAGCATTATAGCTCTTAAAAATTAAAATTTTCTAGCCTTTAATCCCAGCAATGGGGAGGCAGAGGTAGGACTGCCATGAGTTCGAGGTTACCCTGAGACTACATAGTGAATTCCATGTCAGCCTGGGCTAGATGAGACCCTACCTCAAAAAAAATTTTTTAATTTTCTGCACACTATATAACATTACCATATAAGAACACTAAAAGGTCTTAGGTTAAGGAGGAGAATGGACTGAGGGGCAATTTCATTGTGGATGAAGAAAGAGTTAAACCAGTATCAATATGTGAACAGTGCTTAGTGTTAAGATTATTACAGGTGACGTTTTTTCTTCTTTCTTGCTTTTACAGTTGAGATAATAAGCACATATTACTTTGAAAATAATAATTACCCACCACACACAAATGGTTAAAAAATTATTTTCTATTTATTTCTGTTCTTGCAAACAGACTCAATGTTATCTCTCAGGATACTAAGTGACGTCATAGATTTCCCAGTCAAGAAAGAACTCCTGCAGCTGATGGATGATAAGTAACATGAAATTATTCAAAACTATTCAAATCAGACCATTCCTCCTTATTAGGGAAAAAAATTAATAGGACACGTTTACAACATAGCACCATTCCAAAGTAGCCTGGTCTCTGTGGACAATTATGGAATGTCAAGCTGTCACCCAGAACACCACTAATAACTGAACTGTTTTTTTGATTCCTGGTAACTTGAAGGTCCTCACCACCCTCCCAAACTGTCAAGGAGGCCTCTTCCCCTCCATCTGTTCTACAGCACCATGTTTAACATGAAAGGCCAGCGGCAGAACCTTCTGGACCTGTCAGCCTGGTTCATCAAACGGCAGGAGGAGCCAGTCTACTCAGTGGCCACTGTCTGTCCTTCATCAGGCATCTATGTCACAGGGGTAGAGAGCTGGGCTTTGACAACATGCTGGGGTGTCAGCCCTCTTACGTTAGGATTTCCAGGCGTGAACCACACCACTTCTAAACCACAGCCAACTGGCTGTGACTAATTTTCCGGATGAAAAATGCACACTGGGTCTCTGCCCTTTAAGCTCGAGTCTAACTGCTTAGTGAATTAGAGGTGTGCTGCTAAAGCAAATAGCAGCGAAGGAGAGAGCAAAGTCAACCATGGAACCTGGGCAATTTGGTATCTTCTTCAATCTTCCTGAAATGTGATTAAGCATGACCTTTAAGAGTAGTGGATCAACCGATCAATTTTGGTGCAACAGCCTCGCATGTGATGGGGGAGCATGCTGTGTAGACAGAGGAGCCTACCCTGGCTGCAGGGCCTCACCATCTCACTGTGCAGGAAAAGTTACTGAGATTTATCTCCATTGATTTTACTTGCAAGAAAAACACATCAGAAAACTGCAACCTCAGCAGGACACTAAAGGTCAGTCTTGGCTTCTTGAGGGATGAACTTGATATCAATAGTTATTAGGACACATTCATACAAGATACACAAGAGAGACAGAGAGAAGATGCTGGTAATCTTACTTAATCCTGGTGCGGCCCTAAATCAGGCTCTGCAGACTGTGGGAAAAATCCAGGCAAAACTTCAATATTCCTGAGATGAGACTGCGCATGTGCAGTCAGAGTCAGCTGCAACAGCACAGTGGTAACCCCAGAACCTTAAGGACAGGCAGCAAGCAAGGAAGGACAGAATGCCACAGGCAGGGCCTCCCTGCTGGTCTCAGGGACTAATTCGGTAAGGTCTGCTTGAGCATGTGGGCCCCAGCAGGAGAACAGCCTTGAAGGTCCCAGAATGCTTGGACCTGGACAGGACCTTCCAACCAAAAAGGGTTGAGAAGAAAATCTCAGCCAGGCCAGTGCTCTGCAGCTGCACACTTTATCTCTGGTCAACTGGCTGCTAACAAGACTGGTTCCTGGCACTTCACTTTGCCCTAACCATACAATAATTATTATTATTATTGTTCTCAGTAAAAGTAGAAAACTGAAAACATTGTCATAGGAATGGAGAAAATCTGAGGAGAAGCAAAGAGATGAAATTTCTTCTCAAAAAGCCAGAGTTGGTATTGAGGGAACATGTTTTATACATTTTATCTAAAGTTATTTTGTCTTAATCCTATCATTGCAAAGAGTCCTTGAGCTCAAACCCAAGAAACTAGATCAAGAGAACATTTTCAACATATGGGACTTGTCTGATCATACTTAATACCAAGCCTACAATACCAGGACATTACCGGAGCTATGACAGACACACTTAGCTGTGAATGAGGAAACATGGGTTCCCATCAACACTAGTATCCCAAAAGAGGCAAGGTGGATAAAACCTTCAAGGAATGAAAGATCAAGAAAGGAGAGGAAAGGGTGTTTAGGAAAAGAAAGCATGTCGGCAAAAGGGAAATCTGTAGTACTATGTCCTCAGGACAGAAGCTGGAACAAGTTGACTTGGGAAGGCTGACTGTAGGGCATCCATCAGATGGAGAGAAGAGGGATCAGGGGCTCGCAGTGGGTCTGCCACTGCCTGCAGGAAGAGAGCAGCCACCAATGACAACTGGCCATCTGATTTGGGCTGAAAATGGCCACCAAACAAACTGTCCTGTAGGAGACAGGATTCAGGCCTATCATCCCCACAGAGAAAGAAACAGTATAAATTACAGATATAAAGGGCATCTTTTAGATAGTAAGATATTCATGGCTACACCTCCAGCAGAAAGGCTTCAAAAGACTCCAAAGTCAGACTTCTTGCTGTTTCCTCTGTACCCTGATAGCTGCTGACTGGGCCCCCACTCCTCACTAGACAGTCTCCACCCATGTGAAGAGTCCCACCTAGTCTCTCTAGCCTTTCAGGATGCAGGACTTTGCCTCTGGAGTGCTCATCCCTGGGCTTTTTGTATCTCCTGGTTGATGGTAAGCTTTGTGAGGACTCCAAGATTGGTTTTCATTTCCATTCCTGAGCATCTGGTTTGTACTTGGTAATACCAGATGAATGAAAAGCCTGGGAATGGCCTTAATCTGTGCTTCATTAGCCATGACTTGTCCAGAAAACCCAAGCTCAATGTACACACATATACATCTACATATACTACCAAGCATACATATACAACTACATTCCCCCCCACATATACAACTACATATACCCCACACACACCTATACAACTACACATACCCATAAACACACACATAAATTACATATACCACACATACTCAGATATATACAACTACATATACACACATATACAACTACGTATGCCCCCACAGATACAACTACATATATCCCCACACAGACATAAAACCACATATGCCCCTTACATATACCCCCCACACCTACATATGCCCTCCCAAACACACACCACTTGCTACAGTTGCAGCAACATGCATCAATCTTTTCAGCAGGTGTCAAGACACAGTGGGTTTTGTAATCTATTGTGAAGTACTTTCCAATAACATGTTCCTGATAACAGTGAAGTACAGGAGCTTGTCAATTATTTACTAATAAATTAGATCAGATTCAAGGTTATCCCTAATAACACGTCCACCACTCATTTGCATTTCAGTAAGCTTTCCTGAGTGGGAAAGAAAGGGAAAGAATTACTGCTAGCTGGTATATGGATTTCTGGAAGGATTAACTCAAATGCCAAATGTACTTTGTTCTAAAAATCTAACTATGTTGGGGAGAAAAAAAAAGGCTTGTCTTGGCCAGGGTCCAGAACTCCTCTATCAGAGGGTCTTCTTTCTTTCTTGTCCCATCTTTACAGTCAATGCTTTCCAAAGGCCTTATATATTTAAGCTAGAAAAATAAAGACTGTGGGCACCAGGGATGCAGGTTAGTGAAAGAGGGCATGCCTAGAATGCATGAGGCCCTGGATTCAATTCCAAACTCTGGAGGGGGATGGGGGAACACTAGAAATATGTATTGTTAAGTACAGAAAGGAGGCTGGTACAGTCTATATGACCCAGCCTCCAGATCTATTTTGTCTAATTCAGTGACTACTAGCTCTATATGGTTAATTAATGGAAATTAAATTAAAATTGTAGTTCCTCAGTAACAGTGGCCACATTTCAAGTGCTCAATGGTTGCATGTGGCCACCATGTTGGATAATGTGAAGATACTAAGAAAATATAGATATAGAGAGACAGAGCAAAAGAGAACATTTCCATCCCCACAAGAGATTCTGTATACACATGCCAGAGCCAGAGATGATGACCAAGATGCCCAAACTCTGCCATTTTAATCACAAGCATTTAGTTTGTGATCTACTGCACAAAAGACGAGAGTGAAGTAAAGCAAAATGTGGTACAGGAATACAAAAGGAAAAAAAGTCTCAGCTACCGTTCAGTTCTTGGCCTACTCAGTGCAGCTTAAGCATGAATTTGCATTTGTGGGGCATGGGCAGTCAGTCTGCTGAGTGGTCTCACAAGTTCAGATAGGTGGCCAGGGTCCAGAAAAGGGAACAGCCAGGGAAGACTGCACCTGCAGGGCTGAGAGGGTGCCTCTAGCACATCTGTACTCTTTGATCTTTGCTTTAAGAGGATAAGTTATTTGTCTAAACACTCCTGCTTCAGAAGTGAACACACAGCTTAGAGAAGAGCTGTCATCTAATCTACAACCAGAACCTATTTTGAGGTTTAATAATAAAAGATTAATTCCACTCAGTGGCTATCTGGTAGTAATGCAATATGTATGTTTTGAAGTACAGAACAACTCTCAGGTTAATAAGTCTTTGTGGAAGTCACATGTCAAGGTTAAGATATAAATACATACCAGAAGGGAAAAACTGTCTCCACAGGGAAGCCCAGGCCCATACATAAGTGTGGTAATAGCCACCTACATTCCAAGGGGGCCCAGCCCACTCTTCTGAGTGTTCTCCCCACACACTCAATGACAGGGTGCTGAACAAGGGCTACATAGAAAACCATATAGAGTCAAAGAAAGGAGTTGGGTGTGAAGGTGCTACTTTCTTCAAGATGAGCACCATAGACTAAATAGAGAATGCCAGAAAGAAACAGAGTGTAGGGCATCTTGGGGAAATGCTTGCCTCTTTTAGAAGAATGAAAAGTAGAGGTCTACTTTGTCGAACCCTATAATTTATAGGCATTTCCTCCACTCAAGAGAGACACTGCATTTTGTATGAGAAAACAAAGGCACAAAGACATTCAACAACACAGGTAGGAAATAGCAGAAGCAGGCTGTAGGCCCACTGGCTCATTTCCAAGGAACTCATGTGCTCCCTATCTTATTGCTTTGCCTCTCTGGCCTTTCTCTTTCAAATGTCTTTCATTGGGGGCAAAACAGCTAGGTCTCATTAGCTGAAGACATAGTCCACAAAAGGGTATCCAATGTACCACAGGTCCTCCAGGTGGTTCCTGGGTGGTTCCCAGGTGAACATGCTTTTCATTTTAGTAGGTATTAGAAAATATATATATCAGCCGGGCGTGGTGGCACACGCCCTTAATCCCAGCACTCAGGAGGCAGAGGTAGGAGGACTGGCGTGAGGACTGGCCTGAGACTACATAGTGAATTCCAAGTCAGCCTGGACTAGAGTGAGACCTTACTTCAAAAAAACAAATATATATATATATATAGATAGATATATATATATATATATATATATAGATAGATAGATATATAGATATATAGATATCAGGAAGAGTAACGTGTGGTGGTACACACCTTTAATCCCAGCTCTCAAGAGGCAGAGGTAGGAGGATCGATATGAATTCAAGGCTAGCCTAGGACTACAGAGTGAGTTCCAGGCCAACCTGGGCTAGAGTGAGACTCTACCTCCCACACACACACACACAAAAAAAAAAAATCAGGAGCTAGGGACTGGGTTCAATTCCCATTACCCATGTAAAGCCAGGTGCACAAAATGGCACATGCATCTGGAGTTTGTTTGCTGTGGTGCCAGGCGTGGTGGTGCATGTCTTTGATCCCAGCACTAAGGAGGCAAAAGTAGAAGGACTGCTATGAGTTCCAGGCCACAATGAGACTACATAGTGAATTCCAGGTCAACCTGGGATAGAGCAAGACCATACCTCGAAAAACCAATTAATAGTAATAATAAATAAAATAAAAAATATCAAGGACTCAAAGATAAAGATGATATGGAAATGTGGACAAAAAAATCAAGATGGTGGCACATGAATCTAATTTCTTAGACTGTTTTAAGAACCTAGTTTGGGGAGGTAGACTTTTGTGTTTTTACAACCTTTGCTCATATGGTCCTTTCCATCTGGAATGTTCTCCCATCCTTTCCTGTACCCTCTATGCTACTTGTCAAATGGGACTTGTCAAGCCCTCCCATAGTCTTCTTTAGGGTACATACACTAAATAATAGTGTTGTTTCCACTTCCTTTGACCTAACCAGTGTCCTTGTACCTTCTGCCCCATATCACATGATTACTTAGCCCTGCCTTCCTTTTGCTGGCCTGGAAGTACTGTGACAGCAAGGCCTGACCCTGATCTAGGTTTCCCCAGAATCCAGCATACATACAATTCTGCACATGGTGAGCCCTCAAGACTCACTCAAAACACGGTGGGGTTCCCTGGGAAACACCCTCAGAACATGATAGGAAAAGGCACCAAACAGATATGCCCACATACTACTTGACACAAAGGACTGAAGCAGAAATTTCATCCATCAAATCTATAAGGGTTTGGAAATTCTTTTTATACTGATGCTCACCAAGTTTACTGGCAGTCTGCAGGCCTAAATGGCAGTGGAGTTTTCATAACCCCTCCACAATGTGCCTAGTCTCCTGTGAGCACTTTATAAACAAAATACAGTAATTAACCTTGGGACCATTGAAAACCACATGTACAAACAGACTAAATTAATATTTACAAGATCAAACAGGATAGCAAAGACGATTAGATCAAGAAGGATTTAGATGTGGGTCAACTCATATTGTAAACCACAAATGAAATCTGCTATTAAGATGCCTTAGACTCCCTCAAAGCACTGATAAGCTGCTTCCAAGACAGAACATTAGGAAGGGGAAAGCATTTGGACTAATATCAATGCAAAGAGGATGCCCTACTACTATCCATTCACTGGCCAAGACCATTAAATCCTCAGATAATACAAAAACCTCACTCTAGTCAAACCACCACCACAACCCAAGTGTAATGCTGAGAAAAGCAGCTGTTCAATGAGCCCTTACTATGTGCCAGGCACCTTTCCAGGGGCTTTTCCAGGGCTGCTGTGTGCCTTACAACAACCCCACGAAGCACCGCTATGGTTATACCCATTTTTTAGATTAAAAAAGCACAAATGGACAAAATAGTGTGTAGTCCAGCACACTCCAGAAGGAAGTGAAGCAGAGTTTGAACCTGACATAAGGCAAGAGTCTGAATGAATAATCCTCATGGTCTAGTGTACAAATTACCCTCTAAAGTAACTAACATTCCTCTCCTTCCAACCACAAGAACTAGAACATATTGTTGCCTCTGATATGTAACTGTTGGTATTGCTAAATGGGACACAGAGGACAAAGGGTTAAGGATGTTTGAGAAACGGGTCTGACCTGGTAGGTGTTTCCCCTATCTCCACCCTTGGCCCTAAAACTCCCTCCTTAAGCAAGCCACAATGAATCCAGGTTCACACCCCTGCTGTGCCTGGAAGATGACAGTTCCTCTGCCCCCCCATCTAATATGAGTCTAGGCTAACATCTACATGCAAAGCAGGTATTCACAGGTCGCTGATTACTGCCAATCTCTTTTGCCTATTTCTTCCCCTCCCTCCTCCTGCTTCCCTATATAACCAATGGTGTTCCTACAATAAACGGGAATATTTCCACCTCATTCCCCCGGGTATTTTTGCCCGTTATTGAGCTATACACACGGGAAACCATGTTTCCCCAAGGGGACCGTGTCCCCATGAGCTAAATACACAGGAAGCTGTGCTTCCAAGAGCTGTAACCCCCTCGCAGGTTCTCGGGCCCACGGGCATGCCACCATGGCTGCCTGGTCCGCCGAGCCAGCAGAACGCCTCCACCGCTGCCCCTGCAGAAGCAGCCACTCCCAGAGCTATAATATAGAGCGGACATCACCCGGCGCCACTCTCCGGCCCTCCCCGGGCGCGCTCCAGCCCTGTGTGAGCAGCCCGGGAGCCACGCAGACTTCAGGACTACGCTTATAGAAACAACATGTAACCTCATTAAGAACAGCAAATCTAGCCGGGCGTGGTGGCACACGCCTTTAATCCCAGCACTTGGGAGGCAGAGGTAAAAGGATTGCCATGAGTTCAAGGCCACCCTGAGACTACATAGTGAATTCCAGGTCAGCCTGGACTAGAGCGAGACCCTACCTCGAAAAACCAAAAAAAAAAAAAAAAAAAAAACCCAAAAAAAAAAAAAAAAAAAAAAAAAAAAAAACCCAAAAAAAAAAAAAAAAAAAGAACAGCAAATCTCACATTTTTCAGGTCTATAACAGTCAGTGCTCAGATAAATCTTTCACATCTGCACAGGTTCCTGATTGGTGCAGTCTTAACAGGAAAAGGGAAAACCCAAGCTCAAGCACGTAAGATTGACACCTGGCCCATGACTACAGATACCCAATCTCCTGTTCCAACAAGAAATGAGGGTGGCCAAGTGAAAGTACCAGCACCTTCTAAGCAGTTAATAACCATTCTAGAGAGCAACACAGGGCAAGAAGGTGCTGTGGTAGTTTGAATAATGTCCCTCAAAAGAATTAAGGATTTATTAAAATGATTGTCTCTAGGCTTCTGGCTGGAGGAAGTACCACTTTGGCCTAGCCTCCTAGGGACTGACCCTTTCTAATTTGGATGTAAAATACTAAGGATAGATATGCAAAAGAAGAGCCAGAACCCTGGTCTGGAGATCTGCATTTTGTGAATCACAGTGTGTTACAGTGTGCTTGCTTGGTGCTGGTGCTGGGCTTCTGTCTCTGTCTCTGCTTGGATCTGTGAAAAGGGGCCAGCCTTTTTCCTTAACTTCCCCTAGATCTGTTCAATAAATCTTTTCCTACCCAAATTGTGCCTGGTTTGGAGATTCATCCCAGCAGCATGTGCCAACACCAGAAGGGAGGCAGTAAGTATGGCCTTTTCCTAAGAACTGCTGCCCCAGCTCTACAGGCCCAGGGACCACACCACACAGCTTGCTACAGATTCTCGCTTGAAAAATGGAGCCAAAAGATCCTTTAGTGAAACATACTACTCACCTTGGCTGCGGTGACAGAACCTCAGCGGCCATGAGGGAGGGCCCTTTGCTCTACCCAGTACACTTGTCTGTAGCAGAAAAGCCAGTTGAGACACATAAACACAATGAGGCAAGGACAAGAGTGCCATGGGTCCTGGAGGGTCAGTGTGGAAACTCATCGTTATCCTTGGAAGGCCTTCCTACTCACTCTGCCTGACCTTTGGGTCTGTGACAGTTTCAGGCAAGCTCCCCTTGAGTTGGAGGTGTCTAGCTAGAGCTCAAAACCTAGGCCCTAAAACTGATTGGTCAGGTATGAACAAACCACCTGTCCCCTGCCCACCTGGGGCAGGAAGTATTCACTGAACAGATAATTCTGTCTCTTCCTCACCCACATGGCCTAGAAAAAGAACCTCTGATTCTCCAGAGACAGGTAAGGTCTCCCTACCCCCCACCACAGCCTGTGGTGAAGGGCTGGATTTCTCTTCCACCTGAATCTTTTCTTCTCATGATCATTCCCCTTTCCGCTTGTTTAGCTGAACAGCATAAATTCTGTTAAAACCTCTCCATGTGTTCTCCCCACACGGGTGGCTGGAGAACTCTGTACTCCCCATGTTCCCTTAAATAAAGTCTCCCACTATACCTTAATATCTTGTTGTCTATGATTTTAATTCTTTAACTTTGTAGATGAGAATTCAGATACTCCTTAAATTTTGGGGTGCACTGAAATTTTTGCTGGGCATTATCTAAAAATCTAATCCTCAGCTCACCCTGCTACAGGTCCATAAAACCCAATAAACACCCAATAAGAACTCACAGGAATGTTTTCCTTCTAACCAAAGGAATCTAGATGTTTGTAAAAGTGGGCCTTAGGCTATGTCACCTGATGCCAGCCAACTCAGTTAAGACTGAGACTTGGAGCTGAGGACATTGCTAAGCAGTTCGGCAAGCTTGCCAGCTGGAGTTCAGATCCCCAGCACTCACATAAAGCCATCTAAGAAGCAAGTGGTATAATAGATTAGGATATTGCTAATATAAAACATAGTACTGAAGGAATATTATTCAAATTTGGAAGATTAGGGGGACAGAGACAGCAACTGTTTGAGGTCTGTGAACACAAGCTTAGGAGGAGATAAGAGAGGACAGTCACTCTTTTGTTTATGTCTATGGGAGGGGGGTATCTGTACTTCCAGAAACCATTGTAAACCAAATGCAACTTGTGACTTAACTTGTTTTGTTAACTGGCCCTGCCATTAGGGCCTAGAATACGGAAAGCTTTGATCAAGAAAGGAAGGTAGGGGAGGAGGTGAGAACAGAGGCTTATCTACATTTCTCTGGAACTCATTTGTCATAGTCAGCCATATGCCACTGGGATGAATCTTCAAACCAGGCACAGTTTGGGGGAGGAAAGGATCTATTGAAACTACAGATTGAGGGGAAGTTCTGTAACAGCGAAAGAGGCTGGCCCTCTTTCACAGGTCCGAGCAGAGAGAAAAACCAATCACCAGCACCACACAGAACAGCAAACAGGCAGGAGGGCAAGGAGAGAATTCTTTCACCTTTATATAGCTCTAGGGTGGGGTCTTGCAATTCTATCCCAGACTTACTGGCTTCCTGAGTCTCTAGAATTTCCTTCTTGCACTGCCCACACAGGAAAGGATGTTTACTTCTAGCTTCTTTGAGATTCTTTACATCCTGCCCCCTACTGAGAGGCTGCCTTCCTGTAAACATCCTCAGAGACCCACCCAAGGTAATTAAAAAGATCAAGTTAACAACAAAACCTATCACACCATTTTAAACTTGGAGCTCTCTTGTGTCCTACCTGATTTGTTAATTTACATGTGTGACATACATGTCTCTAGACCCAGCTACAAAGCCCCTTGTCAACAGGTATTCCAGGCCAATGCCTTATCTATGCTTGGCCCGTCAGTGTAAATTCCTAAATTCAAAATAATATATGAAACTCCACTCTCCTCCTGCTGCCATGGCTTTGTCTCTTTGTCACAGGGAATTTCTATGACAGTGGCACAATCCAAACATACAGCAATGGGAGTTGGAGTTAGTAGAGCCTAGGAGCTCACAGGCCAGCTAGTCTGATCCCCCAATGGCAAAGAACAAGAGGTCTGCCTCAAACAAGATAGAGAAGAGGACCAACATCCCTGGGTTGTCCCCTGACCTACACAGGCACACATGCAAACACACAATAATAGTAATAGTAATAATAATAAGGCTGGAACTTGTTTGGGTCTAATAAACCTTGTTTGGGTCTAATAAACTTCGTGGGTAGGGGAATGGAAGAGCTAGACCTCACGATCACAGTTTTAGGCACCATATTTGCCCTCCCTGAGTCTTTGCATCCTCATCTGTCAAACCGCCAGGGACCATCAAACTCCAACAACTTGATTCACAAGTCCCTAGGGGATGAAAGGAGATAATGGATGAGGAGTCTTGAGCTGTGGCCTGCTGTGAGCAATTATTTCCATGGGGACCCACACATGGGGACAACACAAACAAAGGTGTGAAAATGCTGGTGTGCCTTCAGGAGGGACCCAGCTGGACGCATGGATCACATGCACACCCAGCACAGCATTCAAACATCCCCTCACATCTGTGGCCAGCTTCCTTCTGTCTGAAATAACCAAGAGTAGTCTCAGGGTGGCCTTGAGATCATGGTGATCCTCCTACCTCTGCCTCCTGAGTGCTGGGATTAAAGGCATGTGCCACCACACCCGGCTTGAAAATTTTTGTGTGTTGCACGCTTTTAATCCCAGCACTCCGGAGGCTGAGTTGAGAAGATCACCATGAGTTAGAGGCCAACCTGGAGCTAGAGTGACTTACAGGTCAGCCTGGACTGGAGTAAGACTCTGCCTTAAAAAAAAAAAAAAAAAGTCAAAACAAAAGAATTGTAAGTCTTGGTACCCAATTTTAAAAGGAAAAACTTTCTATAAACTAAGAAGTGAAAACATGCTGAATGTGATCACTTAAAAGGCAAACATTGCTGGGCGTGGTGGCACACGCCTTTAATCCCAGCACTCGGGAGGCAGAGGTAGGAGGATCTCTGTGAGTTCAAGGCCACCCTGAGACTACATAGTGAAGTCCAGGTCAGCCTGGACTAGAGCGAGACCCTACCTCGAAAAACCAAAAAAAAAAAAAAAAATTAAAAGGCAAACATTCAAAAACATGATAGTGGGCATTAACCATCTTTTCCAATTTTCTCTAAGTATAGGGAAATTGGTCCTCCCTCTATCTCACAAAGGCAAAGTGCATTACTCTTTTTTTTTTAGTAACTTGAAAGGTCATGTGAAGGTCACTGCAGCTTCAGTAAAATAGTCTGAAAAGCTAAGGATGTTATAGCCAAGCCCATCACCAATAAATCATATTTTACTTATCTAAAACCTAAAATCAGGGGCTAGAGAGATAGCTCAGTGGTTAAAGGTGCTTTCCTGCAAAGTTTACCCAACCAGGTTTAATTCCCCAGCACCTATGTGCAGCCAAAGGTACACTCATCTGAAGTGGCAAGAGACCCTGGCACATCCATACACCCATAGACACACACACACACACACACACACACACACACACACACACATCCAAATACATAAATAAAATTTAAAAATAAAACCTGAAATCCTGGTGCATCCTACAGTAATGATGTCTGGAAAATTTTTTTTTTTCCTTGAGGCAGGATCTCAATACAGCCCAAGCTGACCGGAACTCACTTTGTAGTACTCAAACTCATGGTGAACCTCCTACCTCAGTTTCCCAAGTGCTGGGATTAAAGGAATGCACCACACCAGCTCAGAAAATTATTTTTGACAGTGCATTAGTTTCTTGGGCAGTTTCACAGTGGTCCAAAAAAGAACAGTGTATCTTACAATCAGTGGTAAACCTTCAATGAAGCAGAAACATTCATACCACTCACACCTTCCCATACTGCAAAGAACTTAGGAACAGCTCTAGTCCCATTCTGAAAATCCCACTTGACTCAAAGACCGAAGCAGCAGCAGCAGGCTACAGAACTGCTTACAGAAAATGAAATTTAACTCACAGGTAAAGATAAAAGGGGCCAGTCCTCTACCCAGGAGATGTGACATATGGGATCAGAATCCAAAACAGGGCTTTGCCTTTCTTAAAAGCTTTTAACTCAAACTAGAGAATTCACTCTGAGAGTTTGATATTTAAGGGAGGGCAAGAGGAAAAGGCTCACTTCTGTGAAGAGCTGTGGAACAGTGTGGGACTTTGGAAAGGGAGAGAAGCTTCTAGTTTAAACAGTAATTTGTGCACAATTATCCTCACAGGTTGATACAAGATAGTTAGATTAAATAAATTAATCAAAGTACAAATTGTGCTGGCAAGCTCCACTGCCTAGTTTCTAAAGCCAACCTGCCAAGAGCACCAAGGCTGCATCTCACAGCCACCAAATCAGAGCTGACAGGTGAAGCGGGTGAAGATGCAGTCACTCTGAAACCAGAGGAGGCAATCTGAGGGGCGGACCAAGGGAGGGCTCCTCTGAGTTGTAACAATAAAAGCCTTAAGTACAAGATCCATTACAGCCTGCATACCCACAGCTATTTGCACATCACGGTTGGAAAAATCCTCGGGAAAGTGGCCATTATTAGTACGCCATGTTCCACACAGCTCCCGATCCCTGTCTGTGAACCGTGCTGCTGGGACACACTTTCCACATTCAATCTCCTCACTTGATGCTGCAGAAGAGCAGCAACTCAGGTCTATGGTGCTAAGAGTTAACAAGCATTCAGACCTGGGCTAATTCTTTACAAAATCTTCACAAAACCCTAGATGGTAAGTAGAGCTGCCTTCTTTTTAAAAAAATATTTTATTTATTTATTTGTAAGCAGAGAGAGTGAGAGAGAGGGAGAATATGGGAGCGTCAGGACCTCCAGCCACTGCAAACGAACTCCAGATGCATGTGCCACTTTGTGCATCTGGCTTATGTGGGTACTGGGGAATTGAACTAGGGTTGTTAGGCTCTAGAGGCAACTGCCTTAACCACTGAGCCATCTCTCCAGCCCAAACTGCCCTCTTTAAAGATGTGGAAACTGAGACTCAAGAGAAACCAGAGATTTGTCCAAGGTCACACAGTGTAGAAGGTTCAGAACTGGATTTGATATAGCTGCCCATGATGCCTGGAAGAGGTGGACAGGAAATTTGTTTCAAGATGGAAAAAAAAATTAACAATTAACAAAACTCTATTTCCATTGCTTTTCAAAACACTTGATTAGCAAGCATTATGTCCCCATGTAAAGAAACCAGCAGGTCTCTCCAGGAGGTACAGTAGCAGTAACACAATCTTGTTGAACTTTTTCTTGCAGCACATTCCACAGCTGGAAGAAGATGGGTCAGGGAACATGAGACACAGGCCAAAAAAAAAAAAAAAAAGGAGGATCTCCAGACTGGAGAGATGGCTCAGTGTTTAAGGCATTTGCCTAAAGAGCCTGAGGACTGGAGTTTGATTCCCCAGTACCCATGTAAAGCCAGATGCAAAGGGTAGAGCATGCATCTGAAGTTCGTTTGCAGTGGCTAGACGCCCTGGCATGCCCATTCTCTATCTCTGCTAATAAATAAATTAAATTTGAAAAGAAAAAAGAGGATGTAGAACACACCCATGTTCTACACCCCATGGTACACACAGGCCCATCATAAGCAAATGAGCTAAAGGTCTTTTTGTACTGCCAGAACAAGCACACAGGGACAGCGAATGTCACTGATCACTGCCCAACCTGTCAGTGGCTAGGCTTCTGTGGAAACGTCTGCACTTCATACTCTCTGCCAATCATACTAGGTTGGTTATTCAATTTTCAGCATTTCAAAACATTTTCTTTTTTGTTTTCAGAGAAAGTTATCCAAGTGTCACCTCTCCCAATAGTTGCTGCGAATGTAGACATCCTTTATCAACTCAAGGACTAACCATTTCTGCAGCACTTAAGGGCATTTTAGAAAAGGATAACGAGGAGAGGGAAGTAAGGAAGGGAAGCAGTCTGGGTTAAACCTTGAGGGATGCAGGATGAATCCCAACGTTGGAAATGAGTTCTTAAATCAGAAAAGAAGTCAGAGCCAAAAAGATCAAATGGCCTCAGCCTAGCATACTCCTTGCCTAGCACAGTGAGAACTGGAGGGATGTGTTGGTGTGACAGTAACCAAGGGTTGTAAGAGTTTTCTTTTTAAAATTATACTTGTAGTAGTTTGTAAACAAAGCTGATTTAGCATACGTGTGTGTGCGTGTGCACGCGCATGTGTGTATGGTATGTATGTTGTGTGTGGTACATGTGCTGATGTGATGTGGGGTTCTATGCACTTGCCTACAGTGTGGGGAGGAACTCAGGTATCACTCATCCACCTGTTTATGATTCTGGAGCTTTCCATTTGCAGGCTCTGAAGATTCTGCAGTCTTAGCTTTCCCATAGGACTGGAGTTACAGGTGTGTATGACCATGCTTGGATGTGTTTACATGGGTTCTGGAGATTTAAGTCATACAGTCTCAGGTTCTCATACTTGCATCGGAAGTACACTTAACCACTGAGCCATCTTTCTAGCCCTGATTTAGCATACATTTAAGCTATATTGTTTTGGCTTTAATATTCTATATAAACTTATAAAATATAACATGTTAATCACTGCAGTGTGTTCCTAATCTCTACTGTCATGGGCCAGCCACTCTCCTGAGACCCTGACATACACTAAGCTTTGGTACCCTGAGTGGATAGTATCTTCATCCCAGAAGTAAGCTGCTTGAGGTCACAGACAAGTTAGGAAGGAGTAAAACTTTAGTTCAGGCTGTCTGGCCCTGGAGTCCATGCTTAGTTCCACTTGGCAAGGTCTCTCCCACGTTTGAAGAAATGATGGCCATGGACATGCTTCAGAAATGAGTTGTTGCTCTAACCTCACTGTATCCTTTCTCTGCCCTTTATCCTTTATCCCTCTCAAAATAATCAAGATTAATTTGCCTTCCACTTGTATTCCTCCAAACTAGTTTTAAAAAAAAAAACTTAATGTGCATTATCCTTCAGCAAGCCACACTGTGAGGAGAATGTTAAACCACGGGCAGACCTGCAGCTGTGTGCTCAGGGAACACCACACTTGAGAGCCAACCCTGCCACCTGCAGCAAAAGGGACCCCATGCAAGGATGATGGCCTTCCTTACTTATTTACCTAAATGTATGTTGTTGGTTTGTTTTCTTCTGATGAGCATGTGGCCCATGTGAGTCATGCCACAAGGCAGACAGCACGGAGAGAGGAGGCCACAGATTCATGTAGAAGGGGAGCTCTCCTCAACCTGGGGAGTAAGACCTCTGCTATTGTGTAACTATATACAAATATGCAAGTGAAAAGCATCAGTCAAGCAAAAGACAATGTGAGGAATCTGGATACAGATGCATCTCAAGGTGGGGTACCACTGGGTCAGCCCAGGACTGCAAGACACTATATTATGAATTTTGTATTAACCTGGAGCCCAAGGAGTCCTCAACACATTGTAGCAGGAGTGTTGCATGATCAAACTTGTGTCTGGAAAGACTGCTCTGTGTGGGACTCCTAAGACAGTGAGGCTTGTGAAAATGTCCTAGCAAAAGCTACTATCATATCAACAACTCTTCCTAGTAACATCTGAGGAGTGAGCAGAAGAGGGGACATACAGTCTCTAGGAAGCGCCCTGTAAGACACACAAGGCTACAGGTAGTATCAACGCTGCTCTCGGACCAAAGCAATATGGAAGGTTCACAAGAGACCTATGGAGGCCTCCTTCCACTTTCAAACATAAGAATAAAGCAACCCATTCAGAGATACCTCTGCTGAACAAAGCTTTGAACATCTTCCTTGAAAGCAACAAATACCCATCACCGAGAAACAACACTTTATGGTATAGAGTAAGTCTTAATAGAAAAAACAACATTTCCCACCAGATACCTTGCTACAAAATGACAGTGTTCCAGTTTTCTAAGCTGAAGTCCCCAAGTACAATGTTTGGTCGAGGATTCCAATGAACTGCCAGCAGGATAATGTGGTTGCTCTGCCTGAGCTGCTGTGAAAATACATTAAAATCTCAATGTTAAAGTGTATCCAAGCAATTAAAATTAATATGGCTACACTGTTTTGAGGCTGGGGAAAAAACAATATAGGGGAACGGTGATCTCCGTAATCCACTGTTGGGTTTTTGTTTGTTTTGCATTTTGTTATGGCAACTAAACTGAAAGGCAATCTAGAGAAGCAGGCTGGAATGAAGAGTTGGGACAAGAGGGTAGAGGGGTAGAAACTTCTGGTGTCTACTATAGGCCAGCCTCTGTGCCACCTGGATAAAGAAATGTCTCAGACCTACTGGCAAATGAAGGGGGGGAGACTTAAAGAGGGGCTGGACTACAATACACAGAAGCCATGGCAATAATTTTAACATGAAAGTAAACTGCCTACGTACAACAAAAGTCTTCAGTGGTCCCTTAATCACTTTCTGCTCACTGGAGTCAAGAATTCAGTCTCTCTGGGAAGTCAAGTGATTCTAATTCTTATCTCACAAACACCATGGATGTGTACTATTTTGAATCAATGTTTTCAATTCAGGAAAACAAAATGAATTTTAAAGTGATTTTAAAAGGTGAGGCAGACAAATCTCACTAGGACAGGAGGACTGGAGGAAGAGCCAGGTGGGCAGATAGGCTGATGGACGAACACAGTGCATCCAGGACCCCAGCCCAACCCTAGGCAGGGTGCTAAGTGGGGCATAAAGCCAGTATCACACACAGCAAAATCACCATTCAGAACACCCAGGATCTGAAGGAAAGGTCTAACTGGGGAGTTAGACCTCTCCTACTGTGTGACTATATACAAATATGCAAATAAACCCACTGGAAGTACAGTCACCTCCATCTGTGGGTCAGCCTTGCAGTTATCCACAATCAACAGCAGCAGTCTGGAAATATTACACAGAAAATTTCAGAAACAAATAATCCCTAAGTTTATGTTCCATGTCATTCTGCAGGCCAACCCACTCTATCCCACCTAGAATGGACATCATCCCTTTGTCCAAGTGTCCATGCTGCATATGCCACCTGCCCATGGACAACTCAGAGGCTGTCTTGGTTATCAGACTGGCTGTTGACGTGTCATGGTGCTTGTGTTCAAGTAACTCTTATTTGAATTAGTAAGGGCCAAAGCAGAAGACTACCAATGATGTTGGTGATGTGAATATGCCAAAGAAAAGCTACAAAATGCTTCCTTTAAATAAAAGACAAAAACTCAAGGAAGACAAACCATGATGCTCCTAAGATCTACCATAAAAACCAGTCTTCTACCCATGGAATTATGAAGATAACAGAGCTCCATGCTAGTCTGGTTGCTGCACACCAACTGTAGAACTGATGACCATGGTAAATATAGTTAGGATGGAAATGGATTCAGCTATAGGGTTCAGTAACATCCATCATTTCTGCCATCCACTGGAGGGCTTAGGAGGCATCCATTGCCAAAATAGAGAACAAATGTACAGGGATGACAAACTATAGAGCTATCTGCTACAGTGCCACCAGCCCATACCATAAAGAAGACGTGGAAAGTTCTCTGTCATAACAAAAACAGATCAAATGGGCTAGGCCCAATGTTAACAGTAACAAGGAAGTCAGTACCTGTGATAGCTAACCTGGATTGTCAATTTGACAAGACTCAGAATCTCCTAAGAGACAAACCGCTAGATATGTCAGTGAGGGCTCTTCTGGAAAGGTTTAACTGAGAAGGGAAGACCCACCCTGAATATGGGCAGCACTATCTATCCATTGGTTGGGGTACTGGGCCAAAGAAAAAGGAGAAAGCAAGTTATCACTAGCATTCATCTCTCTGCTTCCTGGCTGAACAGACTAGTGGCCTCAGCTCCTGCCTGAACTATACATTCAAATCATGACCCAAAATAAACTCTTCTTTAAGTGGCTTTTGTTGGCTATTTTGTCACAGCAATGAGAAAAGTAACTAACACAGTACCCTAAAGCTGATCAAGTAATTATTTTTCCCTCTGGACACAAAGGGAACATATTTAGTATTCTCTTGAAATCAACAAGAACCCTTCAATACAAGTATAGCCTAAGGCTGAAAGAGAATATAGACAAACTAGTCAGTCACATGCCAAGGGCAAATAGACAGGAACACTGTACATAACTAGGAAGAAATATGCATTTGCATTAAGCAGGCAACAGAATTAAAATGCAACTAGCTAAAAAAAAAAAAAACAGGATGCTATGTAAGACAGCTAAACAACAAGACACAACTGCCTTTGTTTCAGATACTTTTCCAGATAGTTTACATATGCCAGTTAAGTCACCAGCCATCTGTGAGTTATGTTCCTTTATGACAGTAAGGAACAGTATGCTAAGGCATTTAAGGCCACTGGTTAAAGAAAGGAGGTGAAGGCTTGGGAGATGGCTCAGTGGATAAAGCACTTGCTGCACAAACTTTAGAACCTGAGTATGGATCTTCAGAATGCACATAAGCCTGGATGTGGTAGTGTGAGCATCTGTAATCCCAGCATGTCTAAGATGAGAAGGAAGGCAAAGACAGAATTCCCCAAAATGCTGTGGTCCAGGTAGCCTGGTGACTGCAGTAGTGAGCAAGAGATCCTGCCTCAAACAAGATGGAAGGCAAAGGCTAACACCAGGGGTTGTCCCCTGACCTCCACACATGCACTTACACACATGAACAAGTGTGCATACACAAAAGAAAGAGAGAGAGGAAAAAAGACTAGCAGCAGAGCCTGGAATTATTACTAAAACCAGAGGCTTTGGGCATTGTATTCTTCTGAGTTCAAGAGCTCATTGGAGCTACAATCTAGATGGGGGTATTTACTGTCTTATTCACTGTGTCTAGAAGAGTAGCCTGAACTATACATTCAAGGCCTATGCAATAGGTCTCTGCACAGTGGTTACTCAATTACTAGGAAATGAGTAGGGTGGATATGTCCTAGCAAAAAGCACACTACACAGAGTTTGGAAATGATTATGACTGAGCATCTTACGAGTATGACTACTTTCTCACATGGGAACACGGGACATACTCAAGTCTGCATACTCTCACCTTCTAATTCTACAGTTCAGAGGAATCAATGAGCTGTGCTCAGAATGCTTGGAAATGGGGAGGGAAGATGGCTCAGTGGGTAAAGTATATCCTGTGCAAGTTTGAGGACCTACGTTCAGATCCCTAGCACCCATATAAATGCCTAGGCTGGTGGTGCACACTTGTAATCCCAGTACTGAGGAGGTAAAAATAGGAAGATCCCCAGGGCAAGCTGACTAGCTTAGTCTAGCCAAACTAGTGAGCTTTGAGTTCAGTGAGAGACCGTGTCTCAAAAAAATAAGGTAGACGGGCTGGAGAGATGAACCAACAGTCAAGGTGTTTGCCTGCAAAGCCTAATGACCTGGGTTTGATTCCCCTGTACCTATATAAGCCAGATGCACAAAATGGTGTATGCATCTGGAGTTTTTGCAGTGGCTAGAGGCACTGGTGCTTCCATATTCTTTCTGTACATCTGCATTTTCCTGCTTTCAAATAAATAAAATATTGTTTAAAAAAATAAGGTAGAGAATGAAAAGGAGAAACATAACATCAACCTCTGGCCTCCACACACATGCGTGTACACACACACACACACACACACACACACACACACACACACACACACACACTCACACAAAGAAACAGGAATGCTCACGGGTGGCCACAACTATTGACGGGCGATCAGTAATCTGAGAAGCCTACTGACTGAAATTAATAATTGACATAATGTAGCTCTCTAAGATACGACAGATGTGAATGGGGAAAACAGGAGCAAATGGCCACTCAGGAACCCAATGAAGCACGACACGCAATTCTGGCTAAAAAAGGCAAAGGGAGAACAGCACCTATCTGACAACTCTTCTTTGGTGTTCCCTGTCATGCAGGGGGGACACTTAGGGCTCCTGGCATTTCCATCCTGTTTCATGAGACACCCAGCAAAGATGCCAATTAGTTGCTAAGACCCCAACTTAGTATGTCCACAGCTCACAGCAAGTGCAGGCACCTGCTTCTCTGGAGGGCCTGTGGCTCCTCTGCTCGTGAAGGTCAAGACAATTCCCTTGGGTTGTCCCAAGCCTGGGCTGGACCTGTCCACTGGCTGTCCATGGATCACAACTGCCTCTGATGATTCCCTTTGTTCTATCATGTGGATGGTCCACAACTCCTGCTTCCCTGACAAGGTTACTGCAGGGGAAAGGGCAGTATATTAATTGGCCTCAAAAGCAGAAAAACCTCTACTTTTCTGGACATCTGGTGACATTCCCTTTTCAAATTGCTAAGGCACTGCCAGGTCCACTAAGATAGCTAGCACTAGGACATTTCTGATTGCTGAGGTCCCCTTGAAAGCTAACACTTCACTAAAAAGGTGTAGTCCATAAATTTCCTTAAAAATATGGCAGGATGATGCTCAATTACAAAGTGTCTGTGTACCCACAGGTGACCCACAGTCCCAACTCTGGACAAAGAGGGACACACCTCGACAGCACAAAGCACAGTGTGCTAAATGCAGCCACCCAGAGGCTGGAAGTGATGGCAGACAAGGTAAGCTCTGGTCTTAGACTTTACCAAAGAAGCACTTTTATAGGGACTGGCATATGTGAAGGTATGGAGCATCCTCAGCAGAGGGCCGGCAGCAGGACACATCACGGCCCCAGGCTCCTTAGCAGGGCAGCCAGCACTTCCAATTCATGAAGTCCAAACTATACAATAAAGGTTTGGGGGGCAGAGGGCAACCCACCTGACTCTACCAAACAAGCAAACATCCCCAGAGCCAAGTCAGAGTCTCAGGGAGTTCTACTCACCTTGTCAAGTCAGCAAGGGGAAGCAGAGGCTGAGCCCAGGAGCCCTGGCTATGGAGACTGCTCCCAGCAAAAAGCTCCCTAAAACCCCAAGAACTGTGGAGAGCTATATTTCTTAGAACAAGTAAGTGACTACAGTAGGAGAACACCACACCAAGGGAACACAGAGCCAAGGACAACACAGCCTCCAAGCAGTAATCTTGACCCCAGCCCCACCCCAAGAGCAGAACATGACTGGCAGAGAAGTTGGGAGAAAGCCTCCTGGCACCCACACTCATACCTCCTCCCTTACAGCTCTCCTAAGCTATGGAGCATCATAAGAAAATATGATGAAGGTCAAGGTGAGGCAACTGAAGCAAATTCAGAGGGAAAACCCAATCTAGAAGGAAAAGAGGTTCAGGGGCTTCAACTTAACTCAGTTCAAATGCACAGAGAGGTAGCTAATAGCAATAACTATTATTGACTTAATGCTACTAGGTGTCCTACACCCAGAACTAGAGACTCAAGATACATTCCTTATTAGACCATGAATATCTAGAAAACATTAGACTCACCCTGTGAGATCAGTCACATGCCCATTTGCTAGCCCAGCAAACTGAGCTCAGTCTCAATCTCAACACAGCGCCATGTTTAGTTTTGTGATGGAAACAGAGAAATAAACACACAGAGTAGGATGAAAGCAACAATACAAGCAAACACAGGGACACTTCACTGGGGTACACAGCAGGGGTGTCTTGGAGGAAGAAGCAGTGCAGCGGAGCCCAAGATGACTAAGAGCTTTCCACAGAAAGAAAGGAGATGGAAGATGTGCGAAGGCCCTGTGACGGTTCAGGCAGCTCCATAGCCAGAGCCCAAACCTAGATGTAAAAACTGATTGGCCAGGTATAGACCAATCAGCTCTCTCTCTCTCTCTGATTTACCTGGGGGAACTCTTAAAAAGCTTTGCTAAAACAAAGGCCACTCTCTTCCTCACATGGCAGGCCAGCAGAAGGACCTCTGAAATTCCAGAGCTTGGGTAAGGCTTGGGGTTCTTTCCCACATGAGCCTTTCCTTCTCATGATGGGAGCCCTCTGATATCTTTTCTTCTGTTTGTTTGACTAACAGCAGAGATTTTGCTAAAATCTCTCCCACGTTTTCTCCCCACACTGGTGGCTGGAGTACTCTGTAACTCCCCATGTTCCCTTAAATAAAGTCTCCCACCATAATGTCTGTTTGTCTATGATTTTAATTCTTTAACTTTATAGATAAGAATTCGGGTACTCCTTAAATTTTGAGGTGCATTGGAATTTTTGAGCTGGGCATTATCTAAATTCTAATCCTCGGCTCACCCTGCAAGTCAAAAAGATTATAGTCCCTTGGGGAACTGCAATTAATTTTGTAGAACAGACTTGGCAAAAGAAGAGCAGGGCAAGTGGGAAGTGAGAGCAGAGCCCTGAAGAATGTGCAGACAGGATGACACCATGTCTGGGACTTCCTTTAAAATACTTGTCTTGCCAGCCAGGGTGGTGCAAACCTAACCCCAGCACTCAATGGCAGAGTCAGGATTGTAACTTTGTACAACCCTGCCAGTACATCAAGAAGGAGACAAATCTCAGCCTTACCCTGTACCACGAAAGAAAGCATGTTGGGGGAACTGTCCAAGATGGGCATACAGAAGCTCATCGTGTAACTCTTATCTGGATATAGATTTGCAATTACATATAATAAACTTTTTGTTTTGTTTTGTGCTCTCAGAAGGGCAGAAATGAATGAATAGAGGGAGCTAGGGAAGCAACTAGTGCTGGGCCTTCCTAACAGGCCCACCCTTGCTGATAGGCCTCACCAACAGGTCCACCCATAGACTACTGACAGGTAGCAACTCATGTTATGCCACTCACTCATGGGCAGGAGTAGCAACTACCCTAACAGGCAAAACTGCTGGTATCATTTCACAGTGGGAGAAACTGAGGCTAGGTAACAGACCCAGGTTCCTGAGCAGCTACTACAATGTTCTGAGCCCCAGCTTGGGAGCTGGAATCACTCCCAAGAAAGAGGGGGGAGTCAGTGAAAAATAACAGTAAGATGGCTTCTTTAAAAGCATCCTTGAAGGCAGGACAGTGGAAGCACATTAGCAAGAGAGACCAGTGACGAGGCTTAGCCTGACCCCAGGCAGCAGCCAGAGGAGAGACAACAGTGGGCCAACAGAGCTCAGTTCGTGGGTGTGAGGGCCAAACAGCAACCAGTAGTGACAATGGCATCTGGGTACAGGGCTGGATCCCACCAAAAGGAACAGAGCTGCTAGGGGTGGAGAAAGGGTCTGTCTATGAGGCCCCTGAGTCTCCAGAGCAGGTGTCTGGTAGGGACAGATAGGTGGGATCTCAGAGGAGAGATCTAAGCTGACGACAGGTAGGTGCAGTGCTGGGTGGCGGGCAAGAGAATCTGCAGAGTTAAGGAGATGACAGAGAAGCCTGAGCCATGAGGAGAAGCACTAACCTTACAGCTCTTCTCCTGGCCCAGCCACTGAGAAGTCCATGTGAGAGCAGGCCTCCTTCCCATCAACTATATGTGTCCTAGCCAAAAGGAAATAGCATGAGACAACTTCCTTTCTACTTAACTTGGAGCAGGGAGGGTGGCAAATACCCATTTTAGGCTCTGGCTACAACCTACAGAAGGTTCTGAATAAACCACACACCTCATCAGTACAAGAAAGGCTAACAGAGCTGAGAATGCAGCTTAGTGGCAGAGCACTTGCCTAGCATGCATAAAGCTCTGGGTTCTAGCCACAGCACTGCAAAAACAAAAAAGCAAACAAAAGAAAGCCACAGCAGGAGTCAAGATGACCCCCCCACCCCACCTCACCCCACTCTCCTCCTGCATCCTCCAGGACCAAATGACTTCTAGAGAGCAGGCCTGCTGCAGGCTGCAGCTGCCTGGGGATAGGGGAGGCCTTTTGCAAGACAGTTCCTGCTCTGTCACAGAAACAGACAGGAGTCACAAACCTGATTCTGCAACAATAGAGTGACAATTTCACAAACCCTGACTAATAAGTAGAACATCAAGATGTGGACTGGCCTGAAGCCTGGGGCTAGAAACCATTTAAGTTACAGGCTCAGTGCCTGATTTTCATTAGCATTTATACGGTGCCTACAAGAGCCAAGGCGTCTGAAAAACCTCTGCAAGGTAATTTTCCACTGAGCCCACAAGGCTGCTGCCCTGCCCGCTGTACTGAGATGCTCTGGAGCACAGTCATCAGCGCTGGGTGCCTAGGACACATTCCTGGACAAGAGAAGGGACAGCGAGGCTCCTCTCCAGGTCCCAGATAGGTTCCACCTCTATAGCTACAAGCATGCATCAATAATGCCCCTGACCTTTCGAAATCAGAGCTCAGAGGGTCTGAGAGCTCATCCAGTAAAGCCAGGTCTGGGGTTACACACCTAGGCAGGAGGCAGACAGGACCAAACACTGCTCTCTGCAGTGTCCTGGTTTTACGCACCTGGCCATTGGTATTATAAGCAGCAAATGGAGACAAGCCAATCGCTCCCCACCTGGGTACTGCAGACTCATTGATCCCCACCTGCAACAGCCCCCAGTCAACTTCTCTAAGATACAGGCTGGACCCAGAAGTAACTCGCACCAGTAGAGCCAGACTCCATAGCCATGATGGTAATAGAGACCTAACTATCAAAACAGGCACAATGCCAACTTTTATTTTTTAAATGACCTTTGGTTCAAACCTGTTCCTGAAGTATACCAATATCAAGGATGAGTGGTAATCTATGTAATAATCCATAGTAATTTTGGGTGGGTCTCTGAGCTTGCCTGCAGGAAGGATTGACAAAATCCTTTTGGGATTTTGGAGAAGGGAGGAGTTCCCTTCTCCAGAGTGAGCCCTTCCCCCAAGTGGGTGGGCCTTCCAAGGGGACTAAATATAAGGAAGCTTGAGGGGAAGGAAACCCTCTTCCTTCCTCCCCCAGCTGCTGGTGCTTGTTTGTGAGCATCCTGCTCTTCTACCCTTCCTGGACATCAGAACCCAGTTTCCTTGGCCTCACATTCTGGACTGAAGAGCCACCGCTCCCCAGGGAGCCATCAGGCCTTCTGGGCTGGATTGGGACTGCTGAGGCCTCCAGCCACATGGACTGAACAACTACTGGTTTCTTCACCTATGGGCCTGAAGACTGCTATTGTTGGACTGTCATAAGCTACCCCAATAAATTCCCTTTTATTATAATCCATTCTATCAACTGTGTTTCCTCTAGAAAACCCTGACTAATACAGGTGGCCTAGTGAGTGTGAAAGTCACTGGTCCAGAAGCCAGAGCAGTTGGGAGTCTGTCCTCAACTCTGTTAGTGAAGATAATACTACCAGCCCGGCTTGTACTTCTTTACTTGGTCCTCTTATCTTTCTGATATTAAGGAACTAGAGGGAGAGAGAGGTTAGCCTCAGCTTTTAGGTAACAGAGCTGGGCAGGATATGAACCAAGGCAGTCTAACACTCTTAACCACTGAGCTGAATCAACACTGCCACACTACAGATGAGTGCTCATGTACTCACTCTCACACTATCACTGTGCTGATAATTATGCCACCACTCACTATGTGAGTTAGTCTAAGGATGTAAAAAATACATTTATTTGGGCTGGAGAGATGGCTCAGCAGTTAAGGCGATTGCATGCAATGCCTAAGGAGCCAGGTTCAATTCCTCAGTACCCACATAAAGCCAGATGCAGGGCTGGAGAGATGGCTCAGCGGTTAAGGCACTTGCCTCCAGTGCCTAAGGCCCCGGGGTTCAATTCCCCAGGACCCATATAAGCCAGACCCACAAGGTGGTGGCCCTGGTATGTTCTCTCTCTCTCTCTCTCTCTCTCTCTCTCTCTCTCTCTCTCTCTCTCTCTCTCTCTCTCTCTCTCTCTCTCTCTCTCTCTCTGCTTGAAAATGAATAAAATATTTTTTTAAAAAGCCAGATGTACAAAGTGGCACATGCATCAGGAGTTTGTTTGCAGTTGCCAGAGTCCCTGACACACCCATTCATATTCTCTTTCCTTAGAAAGAAAAAGAGAGGGAGAGAGAGAGAAAATATTTTTAAAACTTTATTTGATTTTTGTGGTGCTAAAGCTGGAAACCCAGGGCTCCTCACATGCTAACGGAGGTGTTCTACCACTGAGCTACATCTGCTTCCCTAAGGCATTTCATACACTTTATTCCATTTGTATGGCTCCTGTGATACAAATACAGTTATCCTCATTTTACAGACAGAAAATGGGTGCATTCTATCACGTGGCCAAGACATAGCATGTGTGCAGAGCTGGATCAGAAAGCAGGTAACTTGCTTCTAGAACCCACCTCCAAGCCTGCACATTTCTGAAGCTGACAGGAGAACTGAGGGGCTAGTTTTACTGCAGGGTTTTTTGTGTTTGGTTGTGTTTCTTGTCAGTCTTTCTGTAGTGCCTCCATTAAAGGAGGAGGTGCCAGGTTTGAGGTTAGAGTCACACCCACTCTAGCAGCTTCACCCTGTGGGAGTGATGCTACAGATGTCAGAGTTGGGAGAAAGAACATCTGTAAGAATGGTGCCTTGGGAGAAGGAGGAAGAACACACAGCTTTCCTCCCAGTTGGAAGTTTCCTTTAACATAGTAAAGAACATATGTACAGATATATACTGGTATAAAATGGAAATTAGATTTTATTTGAAGGAGTTTGAGATATGCAATTGATACATCATGAGGAATAGTACTCGCAAGCACTTTTCTATAACGTATATAACATATTTCAATGTTTACATTAAAATAAAATGTAATTAAAAAGAATGGTAGCTCATACCTTTCCCAGAACAGTGACTGCTGCTAGAATCATGACGATTAAGCTTTGGGGAGCATTTAAGTAACTTTCCTATCATATTCTTCACATGTACCTAGCTGACACATCCCTGAACATGTGTTAGTTATGCACAAAGAATGGATCAGGGCTGGACCCGGCAGCAAGGAAAACACTAGAACAAGTTATTGATAACTCATAAGGTGGGACAACTGCAGGGAGTTGGGCAAGTTAACCCTGCTGTTCCCGGGCATATTCACTCTACTATCAAAGTGACAGCTGCCACGGAACACCTGGCATCAGGTGCAGCAGCTCAAATTTGACTGACTCAGTCCACCCCAAGAGACATCCACCAAGCTCCACCCCTTGAAGCACTGGCTGTTGACCTGACTCAGGAAGAAAGGCATACTGGTGACAAATGGCATGGATGAAACTGCTAACCTCAGCCCTCAAAGAGCTTACCATCAGTTCACCAATGGACCCCACCCCGATCTTCCAAACTGAAATTAGCCTCTTGGAATCCAGCCCTGTGCCATCACAAGACCTCAGATTGTTCTCTCATCTGCAAGGGGCACAACTAGATTTCTCAGCAATGGCCGAAAATGGAAGTGCCCTGCTATATACGCCATCAAAAATACAAGCAAGAAAACCACAAAAGGGGCTGTGAATTAAAAATTTGAAACACAAAGCTTTTATTTATCCTTTCATTCATTCTGTGATGTGCATGCGTGTGTGTGTGTGTGTGTGTGTGTGTGTGTGTGTGTGGTGTGTATGCATGCACACACGAACATACCAGAAAAGCACTCCATCACTGAGTTACATCTCTAACCCTTTCATTCAATGAGTTTTTAATTGCACGTTTACTATACTGTGTACCAGGCTCCATGCTAGGTGCTAGGGACTCCCAGCAAAGAACAAGATGGGCATGGTACCTCTCCTCTGGAGTTTATGTGTTTACCTTTAAAAGAGGGCAGGGTGCCCACAGGAAAGGTGCAATGTTACACTATAAAACAATTCTAACTATGCCTGCCAGCTCCAGGACAAAGAAACATAAAGTGCACTTTTAAAGATGATGTGAATCCAGGCTGGTGGCACATGCCAGCACTTGGGAGGTAGAAAAGGAGGATAGAGTTCAAGGCAGCACTGGGCTATTACATAGCAAGTTCAAAGTCAGCCAAGGCTACATGAGATCCTGTCTCAAAACACACAAACAGCATGTGTGATAGATGTGGCAGATGAACATCACAGTAACTTAAGCCATGGAGCAACCAGACTCCTAATAACTGTTCAGGAGGAGGAATTATTTTCAGACTGTCAAGTGAATAGTCTTGGAATAAAAACTTCCTCTTTCTTAAATAAAGCATTAAGGTTGTTTTTCAAAAGGTGGAGGAGACGGGGGAGGGGGGGTAGCAGCAATAGCACCTTCTTCTACTGGGGCTTCCCAATTCCAATAGAAAACAGACTTTCTAGATGGCTGCTTTCAGTATCTCCAAAAAAGAAAAGCAAAGTCCTAGTAGGCTCTTCCAGGCAAATATGGTCAGCCCACCCTGTCCACAATTTGCACACCCACAGGTTCAACCAACTCCTGATGGGAAATACTGCTCCTATACTGAACAATACAGATTTTTTTTTTCCTTGTCTCTACTCTTAAGCAATATAGTGTAAGAGCTACGTACATAGCAAATACATTAGGGGCTGAGGAAATGGGTCAGCAGTTAAAGGCACTTGCTTGGAATCCAGCCTCCACGGACACCAAGGGAGGATATCATACAAAGCAGACTTCTGCCACAAACACGTTAAAATGTCAAAGCCAGAAAATAAATAAAAGGCAGATGACAGGATGCTAGGAACCTCAGAAAGGGACCTTCAGGATCCGTTTGGTCTCTGTCTCGGGATGTCTGAGCGTAGCAAGTGACATAAAGTCTACACTGACTGTTTTATAGCAAGGACAGCATTGATACCAATTATTTTCTGCCCTCGTCAAGAGAGCTTGTCATCCTTCCACAGAACAATTATCTATAGGTGATAAAGAGTTAAAAGCATGATTCTTTCCCCAGTTCAGCACAGGAAAAGTGCTGCTCATAGCAATTTGACATCATTTCACTAAATTACATTAATTTTAAAATGTGTTATTCTAACAATTATGCCAACTACCATGTAATTAATACTCCAACTGACTTTACAAAAAAATTACAAAAAATCCCCTAAAGAAAACAATTAGTCATTAGTCATGCACAAGACTTTTCTGTGGCCAGTAGCACATAAAACAGAAAGTTCACCACATAATGGGTGGAATCAAAGCCTTCCCCACACTTCCTTCAATTCTTAATCAATAGCGCGTAAAGCTGACATAGGCAAGTTACCCCAAACTTCACTTTACATATTAATGCACTTACTTGTTTAAACTCAGAGTAAAATGATGAATTATAATCTTTTTAGCAATTAAGAAGCTCTTTTCATTTATAGAAGCAAGACCCACAAATAATGACTTGCTTGCTTCATCCACGTAACCAGCTGGAAATGAGAACACCAGCTTTATTTCTCGTTGTTACTTCTTGAGTTTGCTACAGCAATGTACATAGACATCCTTATCCTAGCTTTCTTCTTTCCTTCCTGGGTTTAATGGATTCTTACCATCTACCTTTAATCTTTCCAAAGGAGAGTAGAAACAAGTAATAGCCATGCTGGACATTTACTGCAACAGAAATAAAAAGCATGTATTCCCTGCAGCCCTCCTCTGAAGTAACTGGCAGTGGCTGCCTAACCCCAAAGCAGTGGTAAGGATTCCAAACCAATACACACACAGCCACAACAGGAAGGATGCAACAGTTGATTAGTCTGCCCTGGAGACAGCAGTGGTTTGAGGACCCATGTGCCATGTATTCATCTTCTTGATCCTTTGATAAACCATGAAAAATGCATACAGACAGAATGGGGGGGGGGGGATGAACAAAATGTCACATGAATTTCTAAGATGCAACCAAAAAGAGAAAAAAATGTTTTCTACAGTTGAAAACCTTAAGCAAGCTGGACTAAACATCAAGTTTTACAGGAAAAAAAAAAAAAAAGAGAGAGAGAAACCTCAAGGTCTAGGGAGCTGGGACAAGGTCAGTTCATAGGGCCTGAAAGAAGTTGATTCTCCAGACCATTCTCTTCTGCTGCTGGCACTACAGAACCTGTGAGAGAGTACAGTGACTTCATAGAAGCTTCAGCTACCAGGCCAAGGACACACCCAAAATCTCCATATCTCCTCACATTGACACACATGGGATTTATATATAATCAATGATAAATCTTGACATATATTAACATGTAGCATCCCCAAGGCAAGAATTCCAAAATACATATTTATTTTCCTTAATTTAATTTCTTTTCTACCTTGGGCCAAGGGCATAGGCCAACACTTCCATTTTAATAGTTAAACAATCAAAACCCTGTCACTCACAGGTTTAAGATCAGCCTAAATCCCCACCCCTGAAAAGCCCTCATTGCTCTCGCTTATTTCAAGAACATTACCCATGTGACACAGCAGTATCACTTCCTAACCAAATACAACAATCCAAGATTTTCTAGGAATGCAACCAGAGATGAGTCATGCCATGTCCCTGCTGACCAGATTCCACCCCCCTCACCAGCAAATGCCTATTGAGATGACCAGGCACGCCTCTGGGAAAAACCAAAAAGCTTCCACAGGACAGTCTGAAAGGGCAAGGCGGGGACACTCCATGTCTGGCCCCAGCAACTGGAACAGGCATCTATCAGTCTTGGTCTGCCAAGGATCCTCTCTGGCATGATCTGGATTCAAATTCAAATGTGTCCCAAGTTTCATGTGTTTCGAGTTTTGTCCTCATATAGAATCTTCAAGGGGTAGAGCCTAATGAGAGTCCTTAGGTCAATTGGGGATATGCCCTCAGAAGTAAAGGATGACGGTCTCATGATCTGGTTCTCCTATGTGTACTCACACCCTTGGGATGCCATCTGCCATGAGGTCCTCACCAGAATCAAGCCAATATGGCACCTTGCCCAGGAATCTCCAAAACTGGAGGCTAAATAAACCTCTCTTCTTTATACAATTAGCCCACCCTGGGTATTTCATTATAGTAACCAAAATTGGACTCATACAACCTCCTTTTAGGATCTGCCCCTTCCTAGCATTAAAGGGGATCACATCTTGTGAGCATCAGATGATCCAAGCCAAGAATCCCACCTATGGATCCAACAAACATTCTCCAAGGACACCTACCATGCAAGACCAGAATCCTTTCAGGCCTGACAAGGACACTAGGAGATTTCTAGGCATAAGGATGCCCAAACCTCCAACTGCCAGGCCATCTTTTCTACCATCAGATATCAGACCAGCAAAAGCAAACAGATCATGAGAGGGCACCAGAGTGACACACCCTTGCATACCTTGATCCTCATGAGCTCAGCCTCACACCAAACTCCCCAAACATTTTAGTTCCTTTACCCAAAGAAATCTCCTCCAACTGCACACTGTTTGTGGGCGGGGAAGGCTTAATCAAGACCTAAGGTAAAAAGGACAAGAGGAAGAAGACGCTGGATCTGGAGGGTGACAGCAGTCACAATCAGTAACAAGTAACAGTAAAAACAGGATCCCCAGGGAGCAGCAGAGTACAATGAGAAATGCTTCCAAATTTGCTCCTAAAGTATGTTCTAGTTCCCAACCAACAGAAAAACATACCCAGAAACACACAGCAGACATAAAAGAACTCATCTGTACACTGTTTCCAGGCTTTTGAGCCCAATGGTTCCTGTTATTCTTGGACGACAGCTTAGTTTTCCTTTCGAACCTGCCCTAAAGTCTATGGCATGGGCCTGCCTGGTGAAAGAAACCATGAACATCAAAGTCTATGGGGAGCATGTTAGGATCATCCCTCTCAGATGGGGTCTAAAGAAATTAGAGAGTAACCTAACAAACAGGATTTTAGTGATATTCCTCGGTGACAGAGAAAAGACAATACAACTTAAACAATGTGAATGGCTAATCTTGTACACCATCAGGACTTGACCATCCAGGAGTCATGAACTCCTCTGAGAATCTGATGAAAGCTAGAAAAGACACCTTTTCCCAGGCAAAAAGCCACAACATGTTGCATATAATATCAAGGAGTTCAAACCACTCCCTACACTCAACATCCCCATGAAATCTACCTACCTCAGAATTCCTTTCCAAATGTAATTCCTAGAGCACCACTATTAAACTCAAAGGCTTCAAAGGGCAACAAAAAAGGACTACAGGAAAACTGAAACCACCAACACTACAACCCCAAGCCAACTCAAAATAACAAAGAACTGACCCGCTCTGTCAATGTGTAAGGAAGAAAGATTGGCTTCTGCCCTACTGGCTCCATCTGTGACCTCTGCCTTACCTTGTTGGACCATTTATACGCTTGCAGAAGTTGGCTGTAGAGTGGAGTTTTGTCCTGCACAGGATCCAGGCTTAGCAGCCCACTGTTATGAAGAGGGTGGTTCTCGGAGGGCTTGCCTACCAAGTTGCTTAGGCGTTCCAGCTCACTGAAAAGCGAAGAGATAAAGAAACTTGAATCTGTTTAAGTGCCACACTGCTCAAAGGCTGGATGTCATCAGAAGTCTTGTAAGAAGAAATACTTCACTTTTTGAAAGGTAAAAAAGATTAGGCACAACATGTGTGGTGGTGCATGCCTTTAGTCCCAGCACTCAGGAGGCAAAGGTAGGAGGATTGCTGTGAGTTCAAGGCCATCCTGGGACTACAGTGAGTTCCAGCTCAGCCTGGGCTAGAGTGAGACCCTACTTCAAAAAAAAAAAAAAAAGGCACAACCAAGAAAAACCTAAGTGGGAGTTTATCTTAATTTCAAACATAGTTCTTTGGTGCTATTCCAGAAAGGGAAAAAATAAAAAAAAGCTTAGGGCACAGAGAAGCAGTGAGACTCCTAAATTCAGAATTTAACAACTCAGATTTGTCTCTGCAGGGGAGAGGAGGCTTTCTGGGATTTTGCAATGTGGTGTAACACTGCCTCTCACTAAGGGTTTTCAGACCCACGTGCAAATCACTCCATTTGGCAGAACAGCAAGTACCTGAATAAATGATGACTATTTATCATTCACATCGAGATGGATTTGTACATGATGCTTCACAGATGGTAGAACTTAGCAAAACAAAGAAGAGATAAAATAAACAAATGGAATGGGAAGACACAATCGAGGGGGCCATGTCAAACAAACACACTTCAGTCTAGCAGAGAAACTCTGGTGAAGCCTGGGAAAGTGAGCCAACAGCAGAAGCACATTCCAGGAGCATGTTCTGAGGGGCCAGTCCTCAACTGTCAACAAAAGGCTCTGTGAATAGTTTCTTGTGCTACATTCAATCTGGAATCTTCAGCTACCTGCTTCATGGCACTACTGTACAAAGATTGAAGAAAACAAAATAAAAATACTGTTCAAGTTTTTAAAGTGATGAGGTTTATACCACCCTGAACATTAGAAAGGGAAATAAAGGCTGGAGAGATTGCTCAGTGGTTAAGGCGCTTGTGTGCAAAGCCTAAAATCTGGGTTTGATTCCCCCAGTACCCACATGACCCCAGATGCACAAAGTGGTGAATGCATCTGGAGTTCATTTGCAGTAGCTGGAGGCCCTGGCATGCCCATTCTCTGTCTCCTATTTCTCTCTGCTTGCAAATATTTAAAAAAAAGAAAGAAATCAGAGAGGAAATGTAAACAGAAATTAAGAAAAAGCCAACGAGTCACCCTTAAGCAGAGAAAGTATTAACTGGTACCAGCATTGCAACCAAAACCAACAAGTGGATGTAACAATTGAGGAGGGGTGTGGGATTTGTGGCAACTTAAGAAGGAAAGGCTACCTTCTGCTCCTGTGGTTACTAAGGAGACCACATGGAGAGGGGGAGTTAGTTCAGTAATGGAGTACTTGCCTGGCATATGCTGGGCCCCAGTTGGATACCAGGCACTGTGAGGGAACATGACATGGGTGCATGAGACATAGGAACCCCAGACTGTTCAGAAACCGCAGGGTGACTGGCTCACCAAATGCTGCCCCATTAAGGTCAATACTGAGCAGTAAATTGCAACAGTCTTGAAATTCTAACCTTCTAGAAAGGGCTGACTCCCTAAGGAAGATAAGTGTGGGACCTAAAAAGTGCCTACTGTGTGCCCGGGAACTGACAAACGCCCTCTCGTTTAATTCTTTCAATACTTACGACAGAGAAGGAGGTGACCTGTAAAAAGGACCCAAATTATGAACTGTTCGGGGGTTGATACAGTGATTAGGCTAGTACGCTAGTTAACAGATTAGAGGAATGTTGAGGAAGAGCTGAAAAGGAGGAATAAAAGTGAAGATAGGGCACCAAGCAGGTGTTTGGGGAGAGGAAAAGAGAAGCAGCAAAAAGAGACCAAGACCTGTTCTGTCATGTCTGGGAGTGAGGTGAGGGGCACCTGATGGATTCGGGCTCGTGGGATACGCCATGGGTCTGGCTGGGGCAGCTCAGGTTCTCTTGGGAACTACCAGTGGCCTGACTCGACATGATGGAGCGCACAGGGCCTACAGGTGAGAAACCTGCTCGGCTGGGAGAAGGGTGCAGCTCGCTTCCCCGCCGGCACAGGACGACCCAGAGGATCTAAGACCGCAGAACACAGCCCATGGGAATGGAGATATGGGAGGGCACGAGGGATCAGGGGTTCCCGGGGGGCCGGCGGAGACTGGGCGAGGGCGCACAGAGAATGGGGACCGAGCAGAAGGGAGAGAAGCCCTCGACCGGGAAGCCGTGGGCGGAGACGCGGCAAGTGGGGGCGAGGCGGCCCCAGAGCCCGGCCTCTTCGGCCGGTACCTACTTGAGGTCCCGGTTGACCGAGTGCAAGTTGTCCTGGAAGTGCGCAATGAAGGCTTTCTCGCGGCCCTCCAGCGTCTCCTTGTTCCGCATGCCATCCTTCAGGCAATCGAATACCCGGCTCACACTGGAGCGCAGCGCCTGAATGGCGCTGATGGCCTGAGAGAAGGCCTCCAGGTTCACACCGACGCTGAGCACGTCCGCCATGTTGACGCCGCCACCTCCGGCTCTTCTGAGCCCGCCTCGGAGCGAGGCGCCGCGCCCTCTGATGACGTCACCCAGGCGCCTCTGGGAAATGTAGTTCGCGCCGCGGCGGGCTATCCCGGAAGCTGCAAGGTGGGAACCGGGTTTCCACTCTTGACTAAAGGCATGCGTGGGCGTGGAAGTGATCTGGATTAGAGGAACTCAGGCTGAATTCTCCTTATCCTTAGTGGTGGGTAGCAAAGAAATATTGAATGTTCCCGCATTTACTAAAAACTTGTAAGGCACATCAAAAAGGATCCCTCAGAGTACTCGGAGGGAAAGATTGTAACCCACTAAACAAAATAAGCATAGATTCATAAATAAAGTAGAATACCAACAAATATAGAATGGATGATATTATCAGACTGCCATTTGCCAACCATTAGAATAATTGATTCAGGGATGAATCAATGGATGCGGAAACTAGTAGGTAAAACTGTGACGAGAATAGCAGGATCTTCACATGGTATCAAGTATCTTTCCCCAAGATACTTATTAAGAAGGAGAAAATAGAGCTGGCGAGAAGGCACGGTGGTTAAAAGCACTTACTTGCAAAGCTTGCTGGCCAGGGTTCATTTCCCCACAACCCATGTTAAACCAGATGCAAAAATCACAGGAGAGGGACTGGAGAGATGGCTCAGTGGTTAAGACGCTTGCTTCCAAAGCCTACGGACCCAGTTTGATTCCCCAGAACCCACGTAAAGCCAGCTGCACAAGGTGGTGCATGTGTCTGGAGTTTGTTTGCAGTGGCAAAAGGCCCTGGTGCACCCATACTCAATCTCACCCTATGTCTTCCTCTTTATCACTGTCTCTGTTTCTCTCAAATAAATAAAATAATTTTTGCTAGCCAGTGACTTTAATTGTTGAGCCATCTCCTCAGCCCCTAACAAGCTGCTTTAGGATTTATCTAAACTTTTTATTGATAGTTTCCGTAATCATAGATCATAAACCATTATGATTCCTTCCCCACCCTCCCTCGTGTCTCTTCCCCCTCTCAATTAGTCTCTGTTTTGTTTCAGTGTCATCATCTTTTCCTTCCATTATGTGTAGGTATTATCAGGGACTGCGAAGTCATGAATATCAAGGCCATTTTGTGTCTGGAAGTTTGCATTGTAAGCAGTCCTACCCTTTCTTTGACTCTTACAATCTTTCCACCACCTCTTCTGCAATAGACCCTGAGCCTGGAGAAGTGTGACAGAGATGTCCCAGTACGAACTCTCCACTGTCATTACTTCTCAGCACTATGGTTTATTTTGCACTTTTAAAAATTAAAAAAAAAATCACACATGTGTCTGGAGTTAGTTTGCAGTGGCAAGAGAACTTGGTGAGCCAATACACACACACACACACACACACACACACACACACACACACACACACACACACACACACATAAACAGAGAGAGAGAGAGAGAGAGAGAGAGAGAGAGAGAGAGACACGAGCCAAGTGTAGTGGTGCAGGTGTGATCCAGGCACTTAGGAGGTGGTGACAGGAAAATGAGGAGTTCATAGTCATCCCCAGCAACACAGAAAGTTGAAGGCCAGCTACATGAGATCCTGTCTCAAATTAAAAAGAAATAGAAATTAAAAAGAAAGCGCAAATAATGATTTAATAATTTCACTTCTAGGCATATGCCCAAAGGAGTTGCAAGCAATGTCTCAATATTTGTACACTCAAGTTTATAGCAGCCTCATTTACAATAACCAAGATGTAGAAGCAACCCAGGAGTCTACCAGCAGATAAACAGGTAAACAAAATGTGGTATATACAATAGAAATATACATATACCTTTCTTCTAAGAATGGAAGGAAATTCTGGCATATGCTAATCAGATAATAACTTAGTAAAATGTGTAGATTAGCTACTTAAGTGGAACATGTTGATGAACATTTGTAATTCTGACACTTGGAAGGTAGAGATATTAGGAGTTTAAGGCCAGCCTGGGCTTCATGAGACCCAGTCCAAAAAAATATGATTAGTGATAGTTTCACGGGTGAAATTTCAAGGCATCATGCTGGGTGGAACAAGACAATCACAAAACACCAATGCTTTTAGAGCAGTAAAAACCATGCAGAAAGAAAGTAGAATAGTGGCTGTCAGAAAATGATTTCAAATAAAGCCCACACTTCTAAAGAAAAACATCCAGAATAGACATTGTGGAAGGAAAAAAAAAGGTTTAGGAGTTATTTTTTAATTGGATAAATCTAGCATGACAAACATTCAAGACATCTTTTTTTTTCTTTTCTGTCCACTATGGACAAGTTTTTGAAAAAAAAATGTTATCCTAGTTATTAGTCCTCATGTTCTTTCATTAGAGGAGTTCAGCATACACAGCTTGGAACAGAAAAGATGAACATGAGGAAGATATGACCTTCACCTTCAACTCACCTTTGTGTCAATCAGAGAGAAGGGTCTTTCTGGGATTTCTAGGAGCAATAACAAGAGCCAGTTGTAGTTGGGGATGGTGGGAATAGTTGCACAGCAATATAGATGTGCTCAATGCCAGACATACAAAATATAAATATATCTTACTGCATTGTATATGTATTTATGTATATAGATGTATATATGCATATATGTGTATATGTATATTTGTGTATATGTATATAAATACATATATATATATATAGAGAGAGAGAGAGAGTGCATGGGGCACCAGGGCCTCTTGCCACTGCAACCAAACTCCAGATTCATGCACCACTTTGTGCACCTGGCTTTATGTGGGTTCTGGAGAATCGAACCCAAGCTGGCAGGCTTTACAAGCAAGCACCTTTAACTACTGAGCCATCTCCCCAGACCTCTTACTACATTTTTAAATTTAATAATGTAAAAGGGTTCGTTATGTGGAATTGAGACAGTAGTGACTTTAGTGACTTCAAAGTGCAGAAACCTGGCAGACACCAGCTTACCCAGGAGGTCAAGGTCACCATCAACAGTGATGGGTCACATTGTGTACTTCCTGATACCACATATTGAAAAGAGCACAATGTGACCGCTATTCTATTCTGACCAAAAATTAAGCCTGAATTTAGTTAGGACACCAACCTGAAATTACAAGATATGCAACAAAATAAATGACCTATCTTTTTTATTTGTTTGCTTTTTAAATTTTTATTTCTTGGCAAGCAGAGAGAGACAGAGAGAAGAGAGAGAGAAGAAAAGAGAGACAATGGGTGCGCCAGGGCCTCCAGCTGCTGCAAATGAACTCCAGATGCATGTGTCACTGTGCATCTGGCATTATATGGGTACTGGGAAATTGAACCCTGTGGTACCCTGCTAATGTGGCATGGAGGAAGTAGGGTTCTGCTGAGTCTGGCAGGCTTCTGGGACCATCTCCTTCTGATAAGGAAGTTGAGGCAAAGTCCGAGGGCCCCTGTAAATCTTAGCAATCCTGAAAACTCCAGCCCCAGGCAGGCCACAGCTGTCCGATAAGATAAGCAGTTCAAAGCCTTCCAGACTCAGCAGAACCCTACTTCCTCCATGCCTCATTAGCAGGGTACCACAGAACCCCGGTAGTTAGGCTTTGCAGGCAAGCGCCTTAACTGCTAAGCCATCTCTCCAGCTTTTGACCTATAATTTTTGAAAAACTACTAAGACACAAAGAAGGCAGAGGAAGGGCCAGAGAGATTGTGGTTAACAGTGGTTAGGGTGCTTGCCTCCAGAGCCTAACAACCCAGATTCAATTCCCCAGTGTCCACATAAGCCAGATACACAAAGTGTCTAATGCATCTGGAGTTCCTTTGCAATGGCTGGGGGACCTGGTGCACCAATGCTTTCTCTGTATCTCTCTGCTTGCAAATAACTAAATAAAAAAAGTTTTTTAAAGAAGGCAGAGGAAGTGTTCCACCTAAAAGGAAACTGAAGAGACATGACAACCAAATGCAACATATGACCTGGTTATTTCTTTTGCTGATCTCAGTGACACGATTGATGAAATCTGAATAGAGTTTGTAAATTAGTTGATAGTATGTATTTACTTATTCTGTGTGTGTGTGTGTGTGTGTGTGTGTGTGTGTGTGTGTGTGTGTGTGTGTGTGTGATGTATGTATCCATGCAGTGTGCCTGCGGTAGCCAGCGGGGAATGGTGAATGTCCTGCTCCATTGCTCTTCCACTAATTCTGGCTTGAGCTAGAGTTTCTTATTGATTACAGAACTTGTGTTTTTTTATGCATTAACTCCAGTGATTCTCTGATTCTCAGGTCTCTGCTCCCCTATAGGAGTGGGATTACAGATAAGCATGGCCACACCCAGCTCTTTCTATGGGTCTGGGCCTCAGGCACCTCCTGCTTTCACATAAAGGGCTCTGAACCACTGAGCCTTAGTAGTCTTAAATCTGTGGTAATTTTATGATTTTGTTAATTGTATTGTGGTTATAATAGAAGATATCCTTGTTTGAAGGAAAATACATACACGTGGAAGTGGTAAAAGAACACTACTGTCTGAATGGAAAAATGGCACGGTATGTTTATTTGCAGAAAGAAAGATAATCAAAGGTGATAAAATATTAACCATCATAGAATCTGGGTGAAGGGTATACAGGGATTTTTTGTACTATTTTTGTAACTATATATTTGAAATCATGTCATAATACGTTGTTTTAAGTACTTAGATGTTTGTTTGTTTGTTTTTTCTGGTTTTTCAAGGAAGGTTCTTGCTCTAGCCCAGGCTGACCTTGAATTCACTATGTAGTCTCAGGGTGGCCTTGAACTCATGGTGATCCTCCTACCTCTTCCTCTCGAGTGCTGGGATTAAAGGAGTGCACCACCACGCCCGGCTAGTAGTTATATGTTTTAAGGAGCAGAGAAAGTATAAACAGTCCAGGTGGCAAGAAAAAAAAATCTTCAATTTCTGCCAGGCTATGCTGACCAGGATGTTGAAATTGCACAGTTTTACTTAATACCATTTCCCTAATAATCCTCCTCCTCCCCTCTACCCTACCTTGATTTCAAACTGCTTGTTCTGGAACTGTAAAGATGCATCCTACACACAATCTAGGCCTTGATTTTGCTTAGCATAAGACCAACAATTTCTGAACAACATTTAAATGACTCCATAGTGCTGTATGGAAGAAAAATGTGTTGTTGACTTGGATTTGTGCAATCGTCTTCATTTCCTGACATCAAGATCAGCTCTAGAGTGCTCACATTTCTTTTTAAAAATATTTCTATTTATTTGCAAGAATAGAAAGAGACAGAGAACAAGAGAAAACGGGCACACCAGGGCCTCTAGCCACAGCAATGCACTCCAGATACATGTGTATCTGGCTTTTATGTGGATACTGGGGAGTTGAACTCAGGTTGTTAGGCTTTGTAGGCAAATGTCTTAACCACTGAGCAATCTCTCTGGCCCACATATAACATTTCTTTCTCTTTCTTTCTTTCTTTCTTTCTTTCTTTCTTTCTTTCTTTCTTTCTTTCTTTCTTTCTTTCTTTCTTTCATTTATGTTGGTTTTTCAAGCTAGGGTCTCGCTTTACCAGGCTGACCTGGAATTCACAATTCACTATGCAGTCTCGGGCTGGCCTTGAACTCACAGTGATCTTCTGACTTCCAAGTACTGGAATTAAAGTAATGGTCCACCACACCTGGCAGAGAGAGAGAGAGAGAGAGAGAGAGAGAGAGAGAGAGAGAGAGAGAGAGAGAGAGAGAGAGAGAGAGAGAGAATATCGCTGCACCAGGGCCTCTAGCCCCTGCAAACAAACTCCAGATGTGTGTGCCACTTTGTGTATCTGGCACTACATGGGTACAGGGAATTGAACTTAGGGCTTTAGGCTTTGCAGGCAAGCGCCTTAACCACTTAACCATCTCTCCAGCCCTAGCATTTCTTAAAAAGCAGGAGGGAGGACTTCAGAAAACTTGAAGCTATAGAAGTTGATCCAAGTTGTTACTCCTTCCTGAGCCTCAGTTTCCTTATCTGTAAAACAGCCAATAATAATACCAATCTTCATAAAATAGTCATTAGCTTAATAATTGCCTAAGCAGCTTTTCACACTTGGGAGGCTGAGTCAGGAGAATTGCCATGAGTTCCAGGCCAGCCTGGATCTGTCGCAAAAAAAAGGGGGGGGGGCTTTTGAAATAATGCTTGATATATAAGCACTCAGAAAATTATAGCTATTAGAAGAAGATGCCTATGATCTGGCCACTGAGCAGAAGATTCTTTACAGAGATTTAAGCAAGAATTCACAACGAGCCGGGCGTGGTGGCGCACACCTTTAATCCCAGCACTCAGGAGGCAGAAGTAGGAGGATCACCATGAGTTCAAGGCCACCCTGAGACTACACAGTGAATTCCAGGTCAGCCTGAGCTAGAGTGGGACCTTACCTTGAGAAACAAAGAAAAAAAAACAAAAAAAAGTTTTGTATAAAACCTATAGACAGGGCTGGAGAGATGGCTCAGCAGTTAAGGCACTTGCCTCCAGTTCCTAAGGCTCCTAGTTCAATTCCCCAGGACCCACATAAGCCAGACCCACTAGGTGGTGGCCCTGGTGCTATCTCTCTCTATCTCTTTCTCTCTCTCTCTCTCTCTCTCTCTCTGTATCTCTCTGCTTGAAAATGAATAAATAAAAAATATATTTTTTTTTTTTTTTGGTTTTTTGAGGTAGGGTTTCGCTCTAGCTCAGGCTGACCTGGAATTCACTATGTAGTCTCAGGGTGGCCTTGAACTCACAGCGATCCTCCTACCTCTGCCTCCCGAGTGCTGGGATTAAAGGCGTGCGCCACCACGCCCGGCAATAAAAAATATTTTTTAAAAACCTATAGACAGGGGCTGGGGAGATTGTTCACATACTTGCAAAGCCTGTCAGCCTGGGTTTCAATTCCCCAGTCACCTATATAAAGGCCAATGGATATTTGTTTGCAGCAGCAAGAGATCCTGGCATGCACACACACACACACACACACACACACACACGCAAATAAATACAAATTTTTAAAAAGATTTTTAAAAGCCTAAAAACAGGTCTGGGGAGATGGCTCAGTACTTAAAGGTGCTTGCTTGCAAAGCCTTCCCACCCTGGGGTATCCACATACAGCCAGATGCATAACATGATGCATATATCTAAATTTCATTTGCAGCAGCAAGAGGCCCTGAAGTGACTCTCTCTCTCTCTCTCTCTCTCTCTCTCTCTCTCTCTCTCTCTCTCTCTCTCTCTCTCTCTCTCTGGAACATCCTACCTCTGCCTCCCCAGTGCTGGAATTAAAGGTGTATGCCACCATGCCTGACTACAAAGCGTTTTTAAAGTTTTTAAATATGTATTTAATTTACTTGAGAGAGAGAGAGAGAAGGAGGGAGGGAGGGAGAGAATGAGAATGGGTACACAAGGGCCTCCTACCACTGTAAATAAACTCCAGATGCTTGGACCATTTTTTGCATCTGGCTTTTATGTGGATACTAGGAAATTGAACCCAGGTCATCAGGCTTTGTAAGCAAGTGCCTTTAACTACTGAGCAATCTCTCCAACCCTAGAAAATGTTTTTTTTTTAACTTTACAAAAATACATGAAAGGAAAGAAAAATATTTCTGTTTGTTTGCTTGTCTTGTTTTGGCTTCAGTTTATTTATTCTTTCCAAGGAAATACAAGAGAAGATAAAGAAAATGTTTGTATTTACTTGCCTTTTAGAAGTCCTTTAAGACTTAGAAAATGTGGGTGGGCACTCAGAAGACTCAAGCAGGAAGATTGTCATGAGTTTAAAGCCAGCCAGGTCTACAGTGAGACCCTATCATAAGAACCAGAAAAAGAGAGAGAGAGAGAGATAGGACAGAAAATGGAAGGGAAGGAGGGAGGGACCCATGTTGTATACCTTGTTCCCAGGAGGGGAAGTATGCCATTCTATCTCTGCTCTTGTCTATGTGTATTCATAAACACGAGATTTTGCATGCAGTTTCAGAGGTTTCATAACCCATATAAAGCCCAAACCTGGACTTCTAGTTAAGAACCTAGGACAAGCATCACTGGGTCAGTGCCTGGGACACCATCCATGCTTCAGGAAACTTTGTGGAAGCGCTGAATGAAATCAATACAGGATATCTGCTGTCTTGGATCGCCTTTCCAAATTATTCCATCCCTCTGTGTATTCAAAGCTCATCTCTCCATCATGTTCAACCCTCCCCCTCACACACACAATGCTCCCCCAACGTTTTCTTTTGTCTCACTCTCTGATTCAGTGGTTTAGACTCTGATTGGCGCAATAAAGTACAAATAGACTTTGCTCCCGCAGTCATTAGTTTTCAGAATTTCTCTGTGGCTCCCCTCTTCTGGGAAACTCAGAAATTGATCAGTGGAAATACACATTTCCCCTGAACCTAGTAAGGAGTCTTTTATCACGTCAACAGAAAACTTTTCATTTTGGAAAGAAATAGACAGGGGTTCTCTAAGGTGTTGTAAATTCTTGAGAATGTTGGCATGTATACGCCTGCATCTGTGTGTGTGTTGGTGGGATATAAATTGTTTTAAAGGAGTTCATTTTGAGCAATACGGTTCTTAATTATTATGATCTTATGTTTGGGTAAAAGGCAGCACCCTGCTGCTAACATCTTCCTAAATGAACAAGCCATTAGCATGATTCTACCAGCTCAAGAGTATTAGAATGAGCAATCAGAATTAAAGTTGTCAGGACTTAATTAAAATATGCTCCAACTCCCCTTCTATTCAGAGAACATGTGGTTTAAGCGTTCAGATTGAGATGCATCCCTATCAATTAATAATTATTACAGATTTACTAAATACACCACAATGCATTAGGTGGTTGGACAGAAGGCTACTGGGAAGATTTAACCATATCTGCCCTGGATAAACCACAAGACACCAAGCCACCTGTCGTCATCAACACAGCATGATGCTTAGAACATTGTGGATTTGGCTGAGGAGTAAATGGAGACAGCACGAAGTCCTGAGTGCATGTTACATGGCCATGCTAGTCATTCATTAGATATACAATGAACATCTGCAACAGCTGGAGGTGGGCAATGGTCTGGCCTAGCCTAACAAATAACATAAAAATATCTGAGATGGATTATATATTCCTGCCTATTTACCTGGCTAAGGCTCAGAGCAGCAATCATCTTTAACATGCTTACCATCAGGCTTGTTAGAGTCAATCTAAAGTGAACATGGTAATGGATCCTCTTTTGCTCTCTTCCAGACCATCTCTTCCTACTCCCTGCCCATCATGACTTTGACATGGAGCTGATGATAATGATCAAACTGATCCAGAGACAGAGAGGGTCCTGGAAATCTGCCTATATGGGAAGGGGGAGAGCTTTGCCCCAACCCTTCCAGACTGTGCTCGTGCATGCAGAGAATAGGGAAGTGGGTTCCATCCAGAGCTCACATTCCCAGAGTATAAGATTAAGAGGGATTTAGTAATTTAAGAAGGAAAAAAGAGGGCTGGGGAGAGGGTCTAGTGGTTAAAGGCACTTGCTTGCAAAGCTGGCTGGTCCAGATGCAACTCCCCAAGTAAAGACAGTTGCACAAAGTGATGCATGCTTCTGGAGTTCATTTATAGCAGCAAGATGCCCTGGTATGCCTATAGTCTCTCTCTCTCTCTCTCTCTCTCTCTCTCTCTCTTTCTTCTTCTTCTTCTTCTTCTTCTTCTTCTTCTTCTTCTTCTTCTTCCTCTTCCTCTTCCTCTTCCTCTTTGTCTTCCTCAAATGAAAAGGAAAAATGCTGGGCATGATGGTACACACCTTTAATCCCAGCACACAGAGGTAGGAGGATCAATATAAATTCAAGGCCAGCCTGTGAGTACATAGTGAATTCCAGGTTAGTCTGGGCTACAGCAAGACCTTACCTCAAAAAAAAAATAAAAATAAAGCAAAATAAATAAAGACTATTTAAAGAAGGAGGAAAAGGAGAGTAACATTGACACTGAACACAGCCACCATGCATCATTTATCAAATAAAGGTAAAAGCTGTCATGTGGCATAGACTATTCAAGTGGGGTGGACATGCGCAGTAGATTTTTTTAATTTTTAAAAATTATTTATTTATTTATTTGCAAGCAGAGAGAGGGAGAGGGAGACAGAGAGTATCAGCATGCCAGGGCCTCTTGCCCCTGCAAACAAATTCCAGATTTATGCACCACTCTGTGCATCTGGATTTTTATGTAATTACTCGGGGATTGAACCCCAGGCCAGCAGCCTTTGCAAACAAACACCTTAACAGCTGAGCCATCTCTCTAGTCTTGTTTTTAACAGGGAGTGATTAGATCTGACTTCTAAAAGTCCCCTTTCTGGTTATGGAGCAAGTGAGCAACAGGGTCCAAGCTTAGAAGCAGAGACCAGAGAAGTGGGGAGACCTCCCCATGCAGAGCAGCCAATGGAGAACCACGCACAAGCTGTATGCTTCCCATCACAGGAAGCCAAGAGGTGTTTTAAATATCTTAGTAAATTATTGATCACCCATTTGGATGCTCACTTAATCAACCACTGAGTGTGTTGTGATGGGCCTCCATTCTCTGCCATGTTTATCCGTAATTAAGTACAACACATTTCAGGAAAGGACCCTTTGACCAACACATTAGGCCAAGACAAAGTAGAACAAAACACAAGTTGTTTGTGCAGCCTTCAACCACAGCCCATTTGAGGGAGGAATTGCCCTCTAATTCTATTACTGAGTTCTGAGGATGCATTTTAATCAAGAGGAACCATGGGCTGCTGGCATCGGAAACTTCTAACCCTAGAGCCCTCACTAGGAACTGAGGGCATAGAGCAGAGGCCTGGCTCCCAGGCTCCCAGCACATGGTCCGAAGCAGCACCGGACTCTTTGTCTTGGGAATACCTGTTTAGCATCCCCAACACCTTCCCCCAAGACGCCTTCAAGCTCCCCACCACAATTTTTGGTAAGACAACTGTCATGGTTTGATCCAGGCGTCCCCCACAAACAAATGTGTTCTGAATGATCAACCCCCAGCTGATGGCAATTTGGGTATTAGAACCTCACCAGAGCTGTGTTGTTGGGGGAAGGCTTATGGGTGTTATGAGCCAGCTTCCTCTTGCCAGTATTTGGCACACCTTCTTGCCGCTGTTTGCAGTACTGTGGCAGAGGTGATGTCCACCCCTCTGCTCCTGCCATCGTTTTCCCTGCCATGATGGGGTCTCTCCTCCTCAAGTCCGTAAGCCAAATAAACCCATTCCTCCACAAGCAGCTTTTGTTCGGGTTCTTTTTGTTGTAGCAATGAGAGAAAGGTTGACTACAGCAACAATCAAAGCAAGCACATGAGATTCCCAGCAAGAAAATGGGCCATTCAGCTTGAAGATTGGGTCTTTGTGTGTGCACACGTGTGCGCACAGACAACCTGGGTGTCAGGTGTCACCTTCCACCTTGCTCTGAGGCAGGGTCTGCCCTTGTTCATTGCTGTGGGCCAGGCTAGGTGACCTGCAAGCTCCCAGGAGGTTTTTATGTCTCCACCTCCTTCCATCTCACCATAGGCACACAGGGGTTACAGACGCCTGCTACAGCATCTGGTTTTATATGGGGTCTAGGGATCTCCCCAGCCTGTCTTAATATTTTTCAATGCTCTCCTTTATTTTTCCTAATTATAAACACGTGCTTCTTTTGAGAACTTGGAAACTATAGAAAAAGCCTACATAAGGAAAGAAAGGGCAGATTTTAACTCCTTAACACTTTGGTTATTCACTCCTACCTTCTTTCAAACAGTAGGAATCATAAGTTTTCCGATTTCTACTTTTTATAGTATAGCTCAGTACCTTCCTTTAGCATAACTGGTCTTCTACAGCATCGTTTGATTGACCACCAGAGTCAGGTTGACAGCTTCAAGAACTATATGAACTACCACTTGTTGGTAGTTTAGTTTTTCTTCCTAAACTATAGCTGTGGACATCTGTGTGTCCAGTTTATTTTTCCTGTTTTCTCATGTGGGTGCTTTTCTTTCTCTTCAATCTGAAGGATCCCTTCAAGTACTTTCTGAAGAGCTGGCTTTTAGCCATTTATTCTTTTAGCCAGTTTTTGTTGTGGAAAGTCCTTATTTCTCCTTCAATTGTGATGGATAGCTTTGACAGATATAGTAATCTTGGTTGACAGTTGTTATCTTTCAGAACTCAGAATATATCACTCCAAGCCCTTCTGGCTTTTAAGGTTCCTGTTGAGTAATCTGCTGTTATCCTGATGGGTTTGCCTTTATAGGTTACTTGATGCTTCTCCCTTATGGCTTTCAATATATTTTCTTTCGTCTCTGTGTTCAGTAGTTTAGTTATAATATGGCAAGGAGAGGTTGTTTTCTGGTTTTGTCTGTTTGGTGTTCTAAATGCTTCCTCTATCTGCATTGGCATCACTTTACCTATTTGGGAAAAAAAAATTCCTCTATGATTGTGTTGATAATACCTATTACGCCCCTAGAGTGTGTGGTTGCACATATGTGTATGGGTACATGTATGCATATGTACTTGTATGTGTGAAAGCCAGAGGACAACCTAGGGTGTCATCCTCAGGTATGCTGTCTACCTCTTTTTGAGACCAAGTCTCTCATTGGCCTGGAGCTCACCAGTTATGCTTAGACTGGCTGGCCTACAAGATCCAGGGATCACCTGTCTCCCCTTTCCCAGGACTGGAATTATAGGTGTGAGACACCATACCTAGCATTTACATGGGTACAGGGCGTCAAATTCAAATCCTCATGCTTGCAAAACAAGTACTTTCCAATGGACTTTTCTCCCCAGCCATAAATTTACCTCTTAAAAGCACACAACTTGGAGCACCCTTTATCCTTGTCATGGTTTCCTATATAATCCAGTAGAGCACTTATTTACACAGCATTCATGCATTTGATTAGAATTATGTTGTACTGGATGCCATAAGTCCTGTAGACAGGAGGGTGGTGGAGGTTATGTGCAAGCACTACACTGTTTTATGAGCATCCTCAGGTCTTGGTATTCAAGGCAGATCCTGGAATCAATGGATACAAAGGGGAAACTACATTCACAAAGTTGCATGACCACTTTCCACTACTGATTCCAGAATGTCTTTTGTTTCTCTGGAAACCACTACTTTCTGTCCCTGTGGATTTGTCTATCCTACAGTTTCATATAAATTGATGCATACAGCATATAATCTTTTGTGTCTGGATTTTTTTAGTTAGCCTACCACTTTCAAGTTCATCTACTCCATGGCATGGTATTTCATTCCTTTCTTTTTTAATCTAAAAGGAGTCAATGGACCACATTTTGTTTTTCTTTCTTAAGTTGATGGACATTGGGTTGTCTCTATGGACAATTCCATTTGGAAGATTTGTGTACAAGTGGTGAGTGAATACATATCTTTAATTCTCTTGGATATTTATCTAGAAGTCCAACTGCTGAGTCATATGGCTACTCTTTAAATTGTTGAGAAATTGCCAAACTGGTTTTCACAGTGGCTGCACCATTGATGTCCCCATTAGCAATCTCAGAGGGCCATTTCTTTCCAAGCTTGACACCACTTTTTATTGTCTAATTAAAAACTGTTTAAAATTATTTATTTGTGTGTGCATGTGTTTATGTGTGTGAGTGCAGGTGCCACAGTGCACATGTGGCAGTCAGAGGACAACTCTCTGGTTGGTCTTCACCTGTCTATCTCATTGGAAACAGGGCTTCTCTCTATGGATTCTCTCTCTGCTGTTCTTTGCTGCACTTGCCATGAACTTTCAAGCTTCTGGGAAATTTTCCTATATCTACCTCCCACCTTGCAGTCAGCATTAGCATGTTGGAATTACAGAAGTCCACGATGGCTAATGGTTTCAGGCTTTTTACATGGAGCTTGGGGAATGAACTTGGATACTCCAGTTTCTGTGGTGAGCACTTTATCTACTGAGATATCTCCCTAGCCCTATCTATTGATTGTCTATCTTTTATGATAGCCATGCTAGTGGGTGTGAACTGAGATATCTGTGGTTTTTATTTGCCTTTATCTAATGACCAGCTATACCAAGCACCTTTCCTTATGATTACTAGGTTGTTTGGATATATGCCTATTGTAAATTCTTTGCTGTCAGGCATGTAATTCCAGCACTGATTCTCAGCTGAGGCTAGAGGATCATGAATTCAAGGCCAACCTAGACTATATGAGACCCTGTCTCAAAAACAAACAAACAAATAAATAAATAATAAAATCTGCTGGTATCAAGTATGGTGGTACACATTTGTAATCCAAGCATCCAGGAGACCGAGGCAGGAGGATTACAAATTCAAAGCCAGCCTAGGCTACATAGCAAGACCTTGTCCCAAAATTGGTAAATAAGAAGGCTAGAGAGGTGGCTCAGCAGTTAAGAGTGCTTTCTGTGCAAGCATGGGGGCTTAAGAGGGCCTGAGACCACCTGAGTTCAGTTTCCCAGTACCCACATAAACAGCTGAGTGTGACCACACATGCCTGTAACCGAGTCCTGTGGTGGGTAGAACTGGGAGAATGGCTGGGGCTTGCTGATCTTGCAGCTCTGGGTTGAATGGAGACTCAGCTCAAGGACACAGGCAGATGAGGGAAAAGAGGAGGACAGCTAATGTTCTCCTCTGGCCTACACACACACACACACACACACACACACACACACACACACACACACACTACATACACATCTGTATACACATCACATCACACACCATACCACATGCGCACACACACAATAGGTAAACAAATCTTTGGTACATTTTTAATTAGGCTATTTGTCCTTTTATTGTTGAGTTCCAAATAGACCTTTTTTTTGGGGGGGGGGGACAGGGTCTCACTATGCAGTCCAGGTTAGCCTTGAACTTTTGATCGCCTGCCTCCATCTCCCTAGTGCTGAGATTATATTCACAGCCATGTGCTCCCATGTGACCTGGACTTCCTTTCTAGAACTTCTAAAAGACACATGACATTATAATGATCACCACTGGGGAGATGGTAAAAGCTCTCTGAGATCTTAATCATACTGCCATTCACCCAACCCATAACCAGACATCCAGATTATATTAGATATGACAGGTTTTTATTATGGGAAACAAAACAAAACTAAAAGATACTTCAAGCTAAATCTCTCCACATCCTCTCCATTACCAAGAGTAGAGAGAGGAGGGGACATTATTCCTTTTTATACCTGGTGCTCTCTCAGCACCTGCTGGCATCCGGTTGAGTGATTGTCCCCTAATGTTCCTAAAAGGAGAGATGGGAAGGTGAGTGAACTCACACTTAAGCTGTTAAGACCAAGGCCATTAGAATGGTGGCCAGTGGGCCTGGGAATAGGTGGAAGGGACAGTTACTTTATGTAAGAGGACCAAAAACAGCTCTAAGTCATCCTCAGATCTGTCAGTAACATATTCTATGGATCTCAGAAGTGATCCTTGAATTATATACTACATATTGATTAATTGGCTACTGTATGTCAGTCAAGCATGATCCAGGCCCAGCAGGGACATAATTCAGTAATATCAGTGCTTTCTAGAACCCACATTCTAGAGAGGGCAAGCGTGATCCAGAACAATAGATAGAACTATAATATGTCATGTAGCAAGTGGGGGTAAGGGTCAAAAAAAAAAAGCAGAATGAACAGTGACAGACAGGTAGCCATTGTAACAGTTGTTCTGCAAAGGGGTTTGGGGAGTTCCTGGTGGGGGAGCAGTGAGGAGATTGGTGGACATTCCAAGCAGAAGAATAGTAAATGCAAGGAGTCCTGAGGAGGAAGTGTGTGAGAACAGTGCAGAGAGCAGGTGGTGGGAACATGGAAGGGAAGAGAGGAGGCAGGAGGGAGTTGAGGACAGAGTGTGAAGGGCAAGATCATATGGGAGCTTTCAGCTGTCATCTACTGGGGCGCAAAATAACCTTGGGGCCCCATATCCAAGCTATGCTTATGCATGCTTTAAAATTGGTATTAGAGCCCTCACAAGTTGGTTCTCATAGGTTTGTGGGCTTGTCATTCTCCCGGGGCTGAAGAAGAGAAGCAGGTCAGAACACAGGATCTGAGGGCTTATTGGATGGAGTGGTGCATGGGGTCTGCAGGTCATTCCCTTCGAGGACCTCTCCACTAATTAGGATCGGGTTTCTAGCCAAGCTGCCTCCTCCGAGAGGACATGCAGAGAATGAAAGAAAGAAGAATCAAACAAAAACAACAAAATATTGGCTGAGCCTGGCTTTGCAGAGTTCAGACAGATTTTGCTGCCGTTGTTTGGTTTTTAATATTATCTCCACTATTGGAGAACACCCAACCTGGTCCTCAAGTTCTTGCCCTTAGAGGAACTGACCATGTACAGCTTTGGACAAAGAAGATCGTCTTGATGGTGACCTCCAATTGACCTTCATGTCAATCATTGAGAAGCGTCCTTCTGGAGTATCTAAGGAAATAACAAGAACCATTGCAGGGAAGCTGCAGGAAGACTTCAGTTCAATATTGCAAAGAACTTCCAGAGTCAAAAGAGCAGTGAGCTCCCCAGTACTGAGGGATTCACAGGGACATTTATCTAAGATTCCCTGGATAACATCCCTGGACATTTTGGAAAGTTGAATCCGGACCCTCTCAGAACTAAGATTCTATAATCATAAATCATATTGGGCTGTCTTTCTTCTAGGTAAAAATCAAGACCATTTGTGAAGAGAATTCATAGAACAAGTTGAAGGTCATTTACAGTATACCCAGAGTCTTTTTCCTGGAGTTGTGTACTGCAAAGGGGCTTTAATTAAGCTTTCCCCTCTGGGCACGACCAGCTTGTTTTTGGTGAGTGCAATATGCCGTCCCAGAATATGTCAAACTTCATTTGCAAAATATCAGACTGCTGTTTTGTTTTTTTCCCAGAGCCAATCTGCAGAGTAATGCGTTCAATAACTTTTGCTCTTTTTTGCTCCCAAAGATAGGTCTCTTTTTGGAGCCGATAGCGCAATAAATGCGGAATCTGGTGCAAAATCCAAAGGAAAGAAAAGATATTGTTATTTAAAGGCCAAATAACGGCTTAAAATTAGAGTCGCGAAGGCACCGAGAAACACCAGACTTCCCAGATGGCTCGGAGATAATTCACTTTGCACTCAGTCCACTCGTACGCTAAAAAAAAATACTTCTGACTCTGTTTCTCCCCAGATTGAAAGTTGGTGCCTGCTTTAAGCATATGTGTTTCTCTCTTTAAATTTAGCTCTGAGTCATGTTGTGTTACATTAGGAATTCAGCATGCGCTTGGAAAATGTACATCAATGCGTTTATTTTTAAATGCTATAAAAATAAAAATATATATGTTTAAATATATTAGGCTATATTTTTGCCCGATTTCAAAATGGTTGTTCTCCATCACAGATTAGATAAAACAATAATAACGATGATGACACTATGTTTCTGGAACGCCGCCCATTTCCTGAGGATTCCAGAGCAACTTGGCAGCTTGTGCAGCTCCTAGCCCCCCACCAGCTAAGTGCGGATTTGTCACCCAAGCCTCCGCCTCCAAGGGGGACCAGACCGCTCCCTTAACAGCTGCACGGTGGCCTAATTAAGACACTCCTGCCTCCAGAGTGTCAGGTCTCCGGGCAGAAGGCAGCAAGGGGTGGGGATGGCCAGGCAGGCAGAGGCCAGAGGCAGACAGCCTGGAGGACATCTTTAGTTTAGACTGTCAGAGTCTGTTTTGGGCTGCTAGAACAAAATGCCCAAGATTGGGTAATTTATGAAGGGTAGAGTTTTACTTCTTACAATTCTGGAGGCTGGGAAGTCCAAGATCAAAAGGCTGGCATCTGCTGAGGGGTTTCTTGCATGCCATCCCATGGTGGGAGGCAGAAGGGTGTGTGCTCACAAAGGGGAGAGAGAGAGCTGACTCACTTTTAGAAAAAAACCTTTTCATGTTAAATATTTTATTTATTTAAGAGAAGGGAGAGAGAGAGAGCGCACACCAGGGCTTCCAACCACTGCAAACAAACTCCAGATGCATGCGCTACCCTGTGTTTTATGTGGGTACTGAGGAATCAAACCCGGGTCCTTCAGCCCTTCAGGCAAGAACCTTAACCACTGAGCCATCTCTCCAGCTCCTTTTCTTTTCTTTTTTGTAATGTACATGTGTGTGCTTGTGTGTGTACACATGTGAACACGTGCATGGCAAGGCCAGAGGACAATATCAAATACTATTCCTCAGGAATGCCGTCCATTTGTTTTTGAGACAGAGTCTCACCGATAAGAACTTCACCAATTCACCTGTCTCTGCCTCCTCAGTTCTGGAATTACAAGTACACACAACCACATTTGTTTTTTGGGTTTTTTTCCCACAGTATTTTCATATGGGTACTGGAGATGAACTCATGTCTGTAATGTAAGCACTTTACCAACTGAAACCACCTTCCCAGTCCCAATCTGCTGATGTTAATCCCTTCATGAAAGCAGAGCACTCAGGATCCCCCCCCACCTCCCAACACTGCTGAATTGGGGATTGAGTTTTCCAACACATGAACTCTGGGGGACACAAAGCAGGAGCTGAGTAGGTGAGTTTTAAAGTGTAGCCAGACAAAGCTAGCTTCCATACTGGCTCTGCCCCTTGCAGTCCCTGCATTTCTATAATGTGATGGGGCCTTGCTTGTGTTTCCTCACCTTACCTGGGAAATGGTTAACACCTCCCACTTTTCCAAGCTGCTACAAGGACTGTTCATTTCATTCATTTAATCATTATATATATATATATATATATATATATATATATATATATAAAATGATATTTTCATTGACACCTTCAGAAAGAAGCAGTGATTCAGTGAACAGACCCGTACTGCTGGGCCTCATGGAGCCTCTGGTATCAGTAAAAACATCACAGCCATGCTGATTTAAAGAGCATGAAGACAAGGAAGATGGGTAGCCAAGAGGGTGGTCTGAGCATCTGAAAGCTCGGGAAGCTACAGCAGAGAAGGTCATGAACCGAAGCCACTGATCAGTGCTTGGGACTAAGGAAGTGCTGGTTGGTTCCTGCATGTGTTTTTCTATGGCTGACTACAGACTACTATAATGTTACATACTACTGTAAATGTAGTGACATATATATATATATATATATACACATATATTTGCAAGCAGAGAAAGAGACAGAGAATGGGTGCACCAGGGCATCTAGCCGCTGCAAACAAACTCCAGATGCATGCACCACTTTGTGCATTTGGCTTTACATGGGTACTGGGGAATCAAACCCAGGTCATTAGGTTTTACAGGCAAGCACTTTAACTACTGAGCCATCTCTCCAGCCCTCCACGTTACTTTTTTAATCACTTTATTTTGACTGAGGTTTTTTTTTTTGGTTTTTTAAAAATAGTTTTAATCATTTATTTGAGACACACACACAGAAAGAGGCTGAGAGTGAGTATGGACATGCTAGAGAAATTCCAGATGCGTGTGCCACCTTGCGCATCTGGTTTTACATGAGTACTGGGGAATCAAACCTGGACCATTAGGATTTTGCAAGAAAGTGTCTTAACTGCTGAGTCATTTTCTAGCCACCTGATATTTTAGACAGGGTCTCTCACTGAATGTGGAACTCACCAATTTGGCTAGACTAGCTGGCCAACAAGCCCCAGGAAAACTCCTGTCTCTGTTCCTCAGCACTGGGAATACAGGCGTACACTGCCATACCTAGCTATTTACATGGCTGCTGGGGGTCCCAATTCAGACCCCCCTGCTTATGTGACAAGCACTTTACCCCAAGCCAGCTCCCAAACCCTAACGCTTTGCTTCCTTTTTTTTTTGTTTGTTTTGTTTTTCGAGGTAGGGTCTCACTCTAGCCCACGTTGACCTGGAATTCACTATGTAGTCTCAGGGTGGCCTGGAACTCACAGCAATCCTCCTACCTCTGCCTCTCGAGTGCTGGGATTAAAAGAGTGCGCCACCACGCCCAGCTTGCTTCCTTTTTTTGTTTCTGACTTTGACTTCTCTGCCTTATTCTTCTAAGGATTCTTGTGATTCTTCTGGGCCCAACCAGATAACCCATGCTAACCTCTCATCTCCACACCCTATACATGGTCTCCCCTGCTAAATCAATCCCTTTGGCCAATTAGGTAACTCATTCAGTGGGTTTCAGGGCATGAATATTTTGACGGCCAGTATTTTGTCTAGACAACCCAGGAAGTTCAACACTCAATAGTATGAATTCCAGACAACCACAGAGAAGGGGAGAAAAGTCATCAATGGGCTTAGCCAGTAGTGAACCCTGCAAGCTACACGGCTCACCAGACAGGCAAAATGTGCCAGCTAGTACAATGGTGTAATGTCTGTTATGGGGGCTATCTATTGCTCTCTGGTTGGATTTGAGGTTGGCTCCACAGAAGGGATTTCCTGTTTGGTGCTGCAAACCTAGTCAAACGCCTATGGTTGGGGAGGCCATAAGTTCTCTGGATGGGCAGGGTGGGAGGGGAGCTACTAGTGTTACCTGGATAAATGGATATATTGTGCCTATCAAAATGCCCTCTAAATATTTATGTTTATTCCCATATGTTAATACTACTCTCACTTTTGGTTAGAGAAGCTTCTTTTCAGATGGTGATGATCACTGGGATAACTCAAAATTCACTAAAGTGCTGAGAAGAAGGACAGTGGAGTGTTCAGAATTAAGCGAGACATCTCACCCTCCAAGGCTTAGGGACCATTGTGGAAGAGGTTGCAGAAAGACTATAAGAGCCAAAGGAAGGGAGGAGTGTTATGCAACGCTGTGTTCCAGACACAGAGTGGTCATGGCATTCATAACCTCACAGTGGCTGACACTACCTACACAAGACCTGAGAAATAGGAGGGGGAAATGATGACATCAAATAGAAGAGAGACTAGTTAGAAAGAAGGGGTTCAGTGGAGGAGGGAATTAAGTGATGGGAGGGGATTACGATCCATCAGGACCCATTGCATATATGGGTGTAGGTTGTCAATTAAAAGTTAAAAAAAAAGAAGCACAGACAGAAAAAAGGGGAAGAAATTATCCAAGAAATAATGCATGGAAATTTCCCAGGTGGAGGGGATGTGTTTTGGGATGTAAAGAACTTTCAGAAGGTCCAGCAAAGAAACAGATCAAGAATCTACAAAAGATCGAGGCTCAGGCAATGCACTTTTTCAACACCATCACTGGCAATTGGGGACTAAATCTTCATGATCCCAAGGAAATATATTTCCAACCTAGAACTTGTTGATAATCGTATTTGTCCAGTGCAGGTGTGAACTAAGTGTCAGAGTCTACAGCTCTCTACCCGTCCATTCTCATTCTCCCCTATCACCTGGCCATGTGAACCCCGAGACTCTGGGACTGCCTCCTGGTATGGTAATGGAGTACATCTCTGGGCTAAGAAGAGGGGTGGCCACCTTCCCCCAACCCACACCTCTGTACACCCAAGGTCCCTCCCTAACAGAGAAGTCTCTCCTCTCCCTATAAAGCCCACTCCATGGCTCACATTTGCCCTCATCTCCAGCTCACCTACTTCTTGGGTGCATACAGGCCCCCTATTTCCTTCTCTCTTTCCCCCCCTCTCTCTCCCTCTGGTACATGTGCCCCCTTTTGCTCTCACACACACTTCTATCTCTGTCTCATTCTCTCTCCCTCCTCCCCTTCTACCTGTCTCCCATTACAATAAAGTCTTAGATCCAAGAAGCTATCTGTCTTGGTCTTCCAGTGTGAACCCCCAAATCTAACATTAAACCCATTTCAAACATGCTAGGCCTGCAAATAATCCTCCCATGCATCCTTTCTCAAGAGACCCTTAAAGTATATGATCCAGCCAAATGAGAAAGTAAACTAAGAAAGTAGAAAATGAGAATCCAGGAACTCTTGTGCAATACAAGGCAAACATCTCAAAAGACTCAGACCCCAAAGGTGTGCAACCAGGCCTGGCTGGGCCCAGGATGAAGGGCTCAGAACAAAACACACAAGTGATAGTGAAGAAGAAGAGGAACAAGATAGTTTTGTTCTTCTTGTTGTTGTTTTATAGCTAGTCAGCCAGGGATAGAGGCCCAAGGAGATACCACCTTGCTTGCCCTGGCAGGACTGGAACCCATGTCTGAGCTAGTCTCATTCAAGATAGCAGCCCACAACCATTCAGCAGTGCTTCCTACTTCAAGTTTCCTGGGCTAGCCCACCTGTGTGGCTAGTTTTGAGTTCACCAACCAATCATGTCTCTTCCTTACACACCTGAGTCAGATGACGAGGCTCATCCTAATTGGATGCTTGAGCCATATGATGTAGCCTAACTATGTGTGTAAACTCTCTCTCTCTTGGCTCCTCTTCCTCTAGATCTGTCTGGGCTCCTGTGTGTAAGTCTCTCCCAGCCAGGTTGGGGAGGGGGGAAATTTTTTTCTGTGTATTTTTTAAAGAAATATTTTATTAATTTGTTTTCAAGGAGGAAGGGAGGGAGGGTGAGAAGAGAAGAAAGAGAGAGAGAGAGAGAGAGAGAGAGAGAGAGAGAGAGAGAGAGAGAGAGGCGCATCCCAGTGCCTCCAGCCACGCAAATGAACTCCAGACACATATGACACTTTGTGCATCTGGCTTTATGTGGGCACTGGGAAATGGAACCCAGGTCCTTAGGCTTTACAGGCCAGCACCTTAACTAATGAGTTATCTCTCCAGCCCCTGTCTGTGTATTTTCCTGCCTTGTTTTGGGATCCTTTCCTGCTTTGCTACATGTGTAATCTCTCTTTAAGCGCTGAGTCCTTTACTATCTCTTAATCCTCTCTGACCCCCTATATGAAGGGGATCTGGTGGCTTGGGTTCTCCTGCTTTGCTTTTCGTGTGTGTGTGTGTGTGTGTGTGTGTGTGTGTGTGTGTGTGTGTGTGTGACTTTTCTCTATTTAAGGGGAGAATTTCTCTGTCTCCTGGGCAGGGAGGGGGGAATATTTCTTTTTGGCTTGGGCCTTCCCTCCTGCTAGCCTTCCATCTGGATCCTAACTCTCCATCAAATAAACCTCAAAATTCCTAATTTACCCTTCTCTGAGTCCACATTTTCAATTCTTTGCAAACTTAGACAAAGGACCCCAAAATTGGGGTCCACAGGTCTGGGATTTCCTGCCTCTTTATGAAAATCAATCCCTCCTTGGACCCAAAATCCTGCATCAGTGGGTTTCTGGGATTTTCATTTTATTATCAGGAATTTCCATTATAACATAGTATACATAGAAAACTAAAGAGCTCCCAACATTACTAACTCTGACCCAGAATTCTACCAAAACTGCACACTGAGTGATCAGAGCAAACAGTTACACGACACAGGACAGAAAACACTTTGCAGCGGTTTAGCAGAAACCATGTGTCTCCTGAAACTTTCTCCTGGAGAGACACCAAGACACATCTATTCACCCCAGAAAGGACTTGGATGACAGGCCAAAGAACCATTGCACCAAGATGCAATTCTGGCATGCTGGTCTGTGGATTACTTCGGAGGTCATTGTACACTAACACTCCGGTTCATCCATGGAGCTGGGTGGACAGCATCTTGGGACAGTGGTAGGCCGACGTGCATAGCCACCCGGGAGAACGCGGCAGTGGACAGTTCTCATTTATTATATAGATAAAAGTTGTTTCTATAGAGGAAAAGGCAGAGGTAGGAGCATAGGCACCAAGGGGATTGGTAGGGGCAGGATCTGTGGGCATCTCATGAGTTGATTGGTAGGGGCCAGTACCCTTTGGGTGCCTAATTTGCATAGATAAATTGAGGGGGCTACGTGACTCTAGACATATAGAGCAGAGGAAATGTAACCTTATTGTTTAGGTTTGTTATTACAGCTGGACTGAGTTTAGGCCTTGAATTGCCTGCTTATCTCAGGGAACAGCTGTGGCCTGCCTGGGGGCTGGAGTGTCCAGTATTTGCTCGAGATTTATCAGGGCCTGAGACTCACCTCAACTTTCTTAACAGAAGGAGATAGTCCCAGAAGCCTGCCAGTCTCAGCAAAACCCTATCCTTCATGCCTCCTTGCAGGGTCCCACACTAGCAATGCAATAAGTTTACAGTGGTTGCTTACAGAGCTTGGGTGAGGGGTTGCATGGTGACTCAGGCAGCTGCATCACTGCAGAGTCCCACCTCCTCTTGGATGGTGACCTCACAGAAGCCTCATGGAGTCCTTCTTCCAGCTAACCTGCCTCCTACATAATCTAGCTTCTTCCAAGATCACTGTAGCTAGGGAGAGGGCAGGCAGGAACAATTGCTTGAATTGCTCCTCTCCTCCATCTATTAGGGATTTGTCAACCTCTCCATTACCATCACTGTACAACTGGTATCACAGTGTTGTTCTGCCCCAAAGTTACCTTAGTACTGAGCCAAAACATTCTTTACTTCAAGATGGCATTGCGTTATGCCCAGAGGAAAAATGCCATAAATACCATGATACTGGAAGGATGGGTAGAGGGGAATTTTAACACTGTGTATGTGTGTGTGTGTGTGTGTGTGTGTGTGTGAGAGAGAGAGAGAGAGAGAGAGAGAGAGAGAGAGAGAGTATAAAAGAGTCAAATATTTAGTTTTTATAGCAGGACTTAAATTAAATGATGCTTAAAACTGACAATTCTAGCGGGATTTGAGCAAGGCCCCCGGCAAGACTCAAGAGTTTGTAACTCAGCTACCTGGGGCTTTAGCACTGTCACAAAGAGAAGTGGTAAAGGGTTTAACGAACATGGCCACCTGTGTTTTCCTTGCAATGGAGTCTCTGATTCCATGGCTTGCTACTCACAAGCCCCAGAGATCCTCCAGTCTTTGTTCCCCACAGGACTGAGGTTACAGACACACATGGCCATGCCGAGCTGGTTACATGAGTTCTAGAGATTCATGTAGAAGTGCAGGCAGCTGGCTTTTGGAGCCTCAATGTCATTGCTTCAGCAAAAGCCTCTGCGATGGTTAATCTTGATTGTCAACTTGATTGGATCTGGAATCAACTAAGAGTCATGCCTCTGGGCCAGCTGATGAGGACTTTTCCAGGAAGGATTGACTGAGGGGAGAAACCCTCCCCTAGAGTGAGCCACAGCCCAGCTATCAAAAGGTCTGTGGAAAAGGCAGTGTTTGCTTGCCTACCTTCTCTTCTTGCATCTACCCAGTTGTTGCTGACACCAGAGCCCAGCTTCTTCAGCTTCTCTACATGCACTGAAGCCCATCGGCTCTCCAAGAATGCTCTGGCCCTTTGTAGCAGGAATGTCTCTGGAATAATCAACACCAGTGTGAGTGGAAGAGAGGAGGTTTATTCTCCTGCCGGGAGATTCTCCTGCAGTTGAAATTGCTCTCAAAGAACTATGCCTGGCCTGAGCTCAATTTGCAGCTTTGTTATATATTCTTTAGCAAGGAGGAGCGGGGGATAGCAAGCAGAGCAGAACTTCCCAGAAGCAGACTATGGCCATTAGAAGTTTCAGTTTCAGCAGGTGTGGTTGGCAAGAGGGGGTTGAACGTACAGGAAGGTTCAAACAATTTTCAAACTGCTGAGCACCTGGCTATTGTGTAGCCAAGGTACCAACACAGTTGCCAGGTCCCCATTTCCTTCTTCTATCCACTGGGGCATCTACCTTCCACTCCTCATTCTTGGACTTTCCACTTCATGGGACAGGGAGAAGGGGCTGGAAGCAATGCCTTTAATAAATCAACATTTAACAATTGGTCTAATCTACCTCACCTTCAGTGCCAGATTAAGACTGCTGAGCCATCCAGCCTCGGACTGAGCAGCTACTATGTTCTGTGTCTTTCTATCACACAGATGGTCACTGTTGGCCTGTCCAACCCATATCACATAGGCCAATCTAAGAAATCCCCTTTACAATGTATATGCACTCATCAGCTCTGTTCCTCTAGAGAACCCTGTCAAATATGAATACGAATACAGCCCATTACCATTGTAAAAGGTTTCCAAGGACCTGCTTATAACAGGAGTTTCTCATGTTGTCTTGTTGCTTCAACAGGACAGGAAGCTGCAGGTGACTTGGGTAATCTCATGAGCATCCCCACCCATGCTCTCCAAGCCCATTGGCTCTGTATATTGAGCCTGGTGAGTCACCAACCCCATCTTCCTTCCTTGATTCATCCATCTGTCCAACATATATTTAATTAAGCAGCAATTCCGAGTCAGGCACTGAGCTAGATGCATGGATACAGCAGTGATCAAGACAGATGTCAGCTGTGCCCTGGTGCAGCTGAGAATCCAACTTCACAGCTGATCATAAGTGACTACTTCCTGCCAGGCCGCCATGTGTGCTTGTGCAGGGCAATCACTGAACAAGGGCCACAGGACAAGGAGGTAAGAAGGGGCTTAAATTTGCCCCCTTCACCAAGTGTCTCAGTCCATTCTTGCTGCTATCAAACAAAAGACCCGAAGCTCCGTCATTTATATACAATATGAACTGATTTTTCTCTTGATTCTTGGGTCTAGGGAGACTGGCTGAGGTAGCAGCAAGTTCCTGTTTTCAAGATGGCATTATATGCTGCATCTTCCAAGAGGGAGGAGTGCTTCGTCCTCACACGATGGCAAGTGGAGGGGGTGAAGAATGATGCAACACTGTGTGAAGCCTCCTTTAAAAGGGCCTTGAAGGTCTGACGTGGTGGCACACACCTTTAATCCCAGCACTCAAGAGGCCCAGGTAGGAGAGCTGTGAGTTTGAAGCCACCCTGAGACTACAGAGTGAATTCCAGGTCAGCCTGGGCTAGAGTGAGACCCTACCTCGAAAAACAAAAACAAAAAAACAAAACAAGCAAAACACAAGTGAACCTTAATCCCATTCCCAAGGGAGGAGCCCTCCTGGCCTAATTACCTGTTAAAGGGCCCCATCTGTTAATACTATCACATTGACAAAGCCTGCATGTTGGAGGGGGACACAGTCAGTCATAGTACCAAACTCCCTGGCTCCAGGCATTTGAGTAAGAATCAAGGGGATTCACTTGTACATCAAAATTTGAGAAGCCTGGAGCCAGGGAGTTCATAGATGTATACAGTCTCGTCTTTAGACATAGGATATACCTTGCAAGGCAAAACTATTCATTATGATTTTCTGTCTTCCAGGTTTGGCAGGTGTCTTGCTCAGAAGAGCCACATGATATGGATACAGCCCAGCCACTTAAGTGGCAAGGCCGTAGCATCTGTGCTTTGGAATTGGATCCTGAGTTAGACTAAGCATCTGCCATTCCCTCACTGTGTGACCCAGAGTAATAGTACCTGTATTTTGCCTTTGTTTTCTTTTGTAAAGCAGAAGTGACCACCCATGGACATTCTTGCTTGGATGGTGGATGACTGTCAGCCCATCGGTAGCTCTTACTCAGTGGTGGGCTTTAGTATTTTCCCCTCTGCCTTTTACAAAAGAACCAGGAAAAAGGGAAGCATCTTAGACAAAACCTCAGTTGTCACTTTACCTGGGTTTTACCATTGAGTCTAAACCACAGGGGCTCACTATGCTTTTGTCTGGTCCCCATCCACCTGAGAGCTGTGATTCCCCAGCACGTGGTGACAGTTCTGTAAGTGGCTGCTGAATGAATGACTAATGTACTTCCGCCAATAATAGTAGCTGTCACTGGCAGTGGGGCCCACTTCTCCCTAAGGCATCAAATTTAGAATATGTGGGAGGTGGGGATAGAAAGGAGATGAGCAAAACTCTCTAAGACTCTGAAGCCTCCCCCAAGGGGACATCCCTTCTTCCCAGTGAGGAATCAATAGTCCTAAAGAAACTTCAGAAAACTGAATTCCTCCTTCTCTGAGGTCATTCAGTTTTTTCTCTCGTGTCAGCCATTAGAGATGATAAGAGCTGCAAGGACAGCCAGGGAGCCATTGTCAAGTATACTAGGAAGGACTGTCACCTCCACCCCCCCACTAAGGCCCAGG